>NQII01000998.1:331341-353060 GCA_002778355.1 Clitarchus hookeri | reverse complement strand
CCGGGGGCGACATTGCGGCCCACCAGGCCCACCCTCCCGCTCACCCACCCTGCCCGAATTCCAGAGCCTCGCCTTATCGTGAGCTCTGGACAATAGGTGCTTTGTTAAATGACTGTACCATGAGCAGTATGTAAATCCATCCAAAATTCTTCTTTTCAGTAGGCTTCAAACACATTAAGTCTGTTACGAATGTCATATGATCATACCCAGAGTGGTGCTGGGGGCGATGCACACCCATAAATAAAGAATATATAAATACAAATCCTCAACTAATATAGCAACACCTAATTTTATTAATATTTCTTGCAAAATTTCAAACTACTGTTAAGACATTACATTCTGAATGTGCTAGACAGAGCCAGACTGGTCATGATAATGAGTGACCTACCCCTACTTCTCGAATACAAATCCTGNACACACACTCCGCCTCCTCTCTCTTTCAATTTAATCTTCAAATGAAATCCTGGTTACACCAATGAAATATTACAACAGAAATTTTATGCCTGGAAATAATTTTACAATTGCATGAAACAGCTAGTATTTTGTAGACACTTCTAAAAAGTGGGACCTTGTTTTTTTAAACCATGTTGATTAGTTACAAGTCTAGATCTTCTGTTGTAGTGGAAAACAGAGTTTGTTCAGTGCACTTTAAACAAGCAAGGGAAAAAAGCACGATTTGGGATAGTAATTTTTTTATTTTTTGAACACAAAGTAATGTGCCAAACCTTTCATTGATAACCGCTTACCAATACCTAAGCCTACCGATTCTGATAAGTCTACATTACAAAACAATTAAAAAATATATGTTAATGTTTTACACTAAAATAGTTATAAAGCAGAATGAAAATCTTACAAGTGAAACTAGTAAAAAAGTGAAAACTAACAGATTTGTACTTTAATAATTAAATAGAAAAAAATAGGAATGGAAATTACAAATGTCAGTGTCCTTATACTTGTGTACATGCCATTGCTATCCAAACTGAAACCAATTTCATGTTATATTAACACACTCTCCATTATGCCAGCGTATTTTGTTGGGAAGGGTGCTTTCATACAAGTTAACCCTAAACTCACCCACTGCATGTGCCACAACTCTAATACTTACGTTAGTCGAGCTGCCTCATTATAATACATTCAAGGTTAAGTTATAATTTCCGGTGCCGATCACATCTTTCCGCTATATATAAACAAAAACATTGCCATATGTTTTCTCTGTTTCAACTGTCAAATATTTTGTTTGCACTACATTTTATCAACTTCCTAACAATATTGTTGTATTTCATAAAGCATAACATGTTTACAATTTTCGACTGTATTAGGTTTGTTTTATGACTTAACAGTGTATATATAATGGTGTTATTGGTAATTATTTTACAGGTTATTGAAAAAGATGCATTACGATATAGCGCAATATGCACATTACAAGTGATATTTTGTCTTAACTATGATTAACTTTGGGAGGAAACTGAACAGAAGCAATTTAACCTCTCTTTATTGATGAGGGAGATCTCGGTGAATAGCAAGCTGGCCTTGTCACTAATCGTTATAAATATTTACCTGTTGCTTTAAAATCGAAAAACACAAAAATTCCAGAATTTTATTTCCATATAATTTTTTTCATGAAGCTGCTATTTCAGTTTTGATTGCTAAAAAATTTGTGTAAAATATTAAACAAAAATATTTAATACTCAACGTAAAAATACATTATACGTTATGGCATACCAGCTATTTCATGTTTTTTTCCTTTCAAAAACCTTTTAAAATAGTTAACTGAAAACAAGTTGTTTAATATAAGTTTATAAAAATGTTGTATAAGATAATTAAAACAGAACCCTTTGTGATTCAGGATTCGACTCCAGGCGAGTGCAAATGTCTGATGATAAGCCCTATTGTTGACACCAACAACATACAAACTAATACCCTTACCATTACATAACACATACATGTTAACCATTCTCCTCAGTCATGTTCATTTTCAACCTCTATTACTCGCCTCTCCCAAGAGTCATTGCGCTGCTTGGTAATACTAAATTTATATGCCAGAGGAAATATAATTTATATAATTATTTATGAATATAGCAGTCCTACTGTCGAATTGAGCCTCTTGTTGGTCTCTTGCACTCACTGGTTATCAAACCGAGGACCAAAAAATGAGTGTCAGTGAATTACAAGTTATTAACGAGGTAAAATTAATTTTTTATTTATTTTGAAAAGTTGTTATAAATTTTATACATAATATTTATATAATTTTAGAAAATGTCGCTGATGTAAACGTAATTGAAGACAGTGATCATATAGCAGGGATGGTAGGATGCAAGAATGTTTGTTATTTAAAGAAATTTTAAAAGTTTTTAAAGGAATACATGCAACTTAGATTTATATGAAAAAAATTATTAAAATAGTTTTATTAAAAAATTTTTAAATTAAAATATTTTACTGGAACTTTAAATGATGGGTGTCAGCAAAGAATTTTCAGTTACATTTTTATTTCAATTTCAACTTTTTTAAGAACAACGTCGCCAATATGTCATGGTTGCTTAAGGTCAATCCACTTCACACTGTGATCTCCATCATAGGCAGGGGATCTAAAAGAAGAACAAGCATTGACCAATTAAAATATCATTGTCTCCCTGCAGCCTTCTG
This sequence comes from Clitarchus hookeri, assembly GCA_002778355.1. NCBI lineage: Eukaryota > Metazoa > Arthropoda > Insecta > Phasmatodea > Phasmatidae > Clitarchus > Clitarchus hookeri. Next base: position 350,417 of record NQII01000998.1, on the reverse strand, counting down.
TCCCAAAATCACCATTTTCCTATTACTTGCATTAATGATTATATTTTGAAGAGAGATGTGACGTAAGAACTTTTGTTACTACAATACAGTAACTCTTTTATAAAATGTTGGTTTTCCAAGACCGGCATACGTTTAATTTGCTAGGTCTACTATGGAAAAATAAATATTGGTATTTTGAGGTATATTTCGCATAATTAACTTCTAGAAAAGCAGTAGGCCTACATAGCAATTTTTGAAATAGGGTCTATATGCAAATGCATGTAAATGCTCTAATGATCATTTGCAATACTCACTAATCAATGCATTTGCATTGAAATTTGCCCTCTGCATTCGTAAGACTTATCAAGTAGGTCTATATTTAAATTAGATTTATTCTCAATTGCAGTGAAGTATTACAGACAAAAGCGGCTCTTAAAACATATTTATTGCAATTTTTAATGTTTACTTGTATATAAAACATGCCACTTCTTGTGTATTTTTACATCCAAAAAATGTATAAGGATTGAACATGCAAAATATGTGTACTGTGTTGGTCATGCTAATTTGTCTGTTTCCTGAATTGTTTTTATAAAATGGGATGTTTACTTTTAGTAATGCAGTCATAACACTATTTTTTTTAAATTTGTATTTAGAATAAAAATGTACCACCTTTTCTATGAAAACAAAATCATTTCATGGCGTACCATTCACTTAAAATAATTTTTGTAAGTTTTCTTTTTTACTATTTGTAAGTTGCTGTTTTATTGATTTCTTACTGGAATGGTGCGAGAATGCAGCGAAAGATTGATAACCTATCATGTAAAATTATACGAAAATTAGAAACAAATATCTCATTTACCAATGATTCTACTAACCATGAAGAAATTACTCCAAATAACAATTTAGGTTCACATTTGATGAGAAATAGAAAATTTTTATTTTGGTGCCAAAATGCGGGAGCATTTCTAAAACCAAAGCTGAGTTTAAGTGCAGTGAATATTTAGTAAGCAATGCAAGAACTTTAAAGGCAAAACATGGTGTGCTACCAAATGTTAACAGAAGTGGAACTCTCAAAGTAATGAAACCAAAAAAGTTGTAACAGATTTTTACAAGAGTTATGATGTAAGCAGAATCATGCCTAGTTTAAAGGACTGTGTAACAGTCAGACCTCCAAGTGGAGCAAAGACAAAATAACAAAAATATCTAGTACTCTTTAATTTAAATGAAGTTTACTTGGAATTCAAAGAAACTCATCTATCTATAAAGGTAGAGTTTTCAAAGCTTGCTTCATTACGGCCCAAGTGTTGGGTGCTAGCTGGTGCCAGTGGCACACATTCTGTATGTGTGCGCCTACAGCACCAAAATGTGAAATTAATGTTGGCAGCTACAGAGAGTAAAATGTCACACAAAGATTTAATGAAAATGATTGTTTGTGATAATTCAAAAGAAAGTGTATGCTTTCACAATGTCATAAATGTCATGGAGTTGATGTATAGAATGGAATTACCTGTAAGGAAGATGAGCTAGTGAGTGAAATAAAGTACAAACAATGGTTGTTAAGTGACCGCTGTGAGCTTGCCACCTTAGTGAAAAATATGGAAGAGTTTTTGGTTGAGTTAAAGGAAAAGTTGATTAAATGAAAAACCCATCACTTTAATACAAAAGGTCAGTTTGAATTTATAAAATCATAAAAAGATGGTATTACTTCTGCTGAGTGCACAATTTGGGAGACTTTTCAGAAAACTATGCTTTCATGATGCAAGATGAAGTAGAGGCATTTCCTTGGGTTAACACACAAGCCACATTACACCCATTTGTTGTATATTACAAAGAAAGTGATTCTGCAAAGTGTGAAACTTTTTGTGTTGTCAACGACTATTTGACACACAACACTGTAGCTGTTCACGCCTTTCAAAAAATTTTGCTTCAACATTAGAAAGATTTCTCAACTGGACAAAAGTGTATTATTTTAGTAACGGATCATCTGTTCAATACAAAAACAAAAAAAAACCTTTGTTAACCTGGCTAAGCACAAAGATGATTTCGGTTTGTCTGCTGAATGCCGTTTTTTTACCACATCATATAGAAAATGTCATTGTGATGGTGTCAGAGGTATAGGTAAACGTCTTGTGACAAAGTCTAGTTTACAAAGAACCGCGGAAAACCACATTTTATCGCCACAAGAAATGTTCGAATTTTGTTTAAGCAAAATTTCTGAAATAACATTTTTCTTTGTGCCGTCAGAAGATATTGTTTGTGAAGAGACGTTACTTGAAAGATGATTTCAAGAAGCTGAAACCATTCCCAATACAAGACAGTATCATGGTTTTGTTCCAGTAGATGGAGATAATCTTGCTCTACCAATACTCATCATCACAGAACTATTTAGTATTACCCATCACCAAACCAAAACAAGCTGTTTTGCCAGACCTTAACAATTGTGTCTCTTAACAATTTTGTGTAAAACGGTGACTGGTGGATTCAAATTGTTAGAGGCAAAGAAACTGTGGAGGGAGAAGAAGAGTACATGGTCATATTTTTCCATCGTAGAGGCCCAAGCACTCACTTCAATCTTACAAGGGGATTGGTATGGGTGAAACAAGTGAATATTTTAAGAACGTTGTCACCACTTGAGGTAGTAACTTACAATGTAAGAACACACGACATAAACAACAAACTGAGTGAAATGTTATCAGTGATTTTCATAGAGAGAATAGCACATACTATACAGTAACATTGCTGCATAAACATGGAGTTCGTAAATTTGTAAATATTAGTGTAAGTGCACAAACAGTGACTGTAAATTAAGAGTGAAAATTGAATTGTGAATGTACAAAAAGAAGACTAAAATGTAGACATACTAGTAAAATAATTTAGTTGACTGGTACCACAGCTAGAATGAATTAACTTGTGCAGTGATTAGATATTTATGTGTAAAGCTGTTTTTGATGTTTTGAGGTTACTTGCCAGAATGAAGAAAACTAATATTGCCACACTCTTCAACTAAACTAAAGGTAATTCATATTTGCATTCCTTTGACACACTTTAATTAATAACATTCAGAATTAAGTGGGATTATATAATGCACAAGAAATTAAATTCAAAAAACTTTTTTTTCCAAAGGTCCGCGTTCTCAACAGGGGTAAAAATAACAGAATGGGATAACTTGTGCGCTATAGCTATTCATCAAGAGTATCTTTCGTAAAAAACTCACATTTTTATTTTCTCCCTAACATAACTTTTTTTAGCTTTGAAAACAGCAAATTTTCATTTTTTCCAAGTTGCAGACTATTTTTTTTTAGGAAGGAAGTCTTCAACCCAGATAACGTTGATGTTGCACACTTTTCTACATGTAGGCACCAAGTGCACAATAGATCAGATCTCTAAATGCAACTTTGGGGAAGCAGGGCGTGGTATAAAGTGGGGTAAAACAGTCATCTGAATGCTAAAAGTAGATGGCCGCCACTGTAAAAATACAAAATTTGTGTTATAATGTAAATATACAGTGTAATAGTATTGTTTTTAAGCTTTTATATGACACTGAAAACTCCACAATAGGTGACTTATTAAAAATGTTACTGCTAGTTGCATAAACCTCAGAAATCTGTGAAATTTGTTTGCAGTATGTATGAAAAATGTCTGCCTTGTAGGTAAAAATCTAAATTAATATTTTTCTTTCACCGTGAGGATAGGGTAACATAAGATCAAATTGTTATCAAAATTAAAAAATGGTGCAGCTTCAATTTTTTTTTCAAATTCGATTATTTCATATGGAATGATCCTGTATACTTTTATTGTAACCTCATAATTTTTGGTAAACTACTTTTATGTCCCACCTTTACATTTATGATGGTTAGAGTTAAATGGAAATAGCTATAGGGCGGGAAAAAAATTTGATTCCAATATTTGGTACTTTTGACTCCGGTCTCCTCCAATGTCTGAAAAACCTTGAGTATCTCCTACGTGAGAAGTATTTAATAACAAACTTAATTTCCTGTTTGATAAATAAATCTTGCACTAGCCCTAAAGTAGTTTTAGGGCTAGTGACTTTAGGGCTACTGACGGGTATCCAATAATTGCATCTGGGAGCAGGCATAGATGGTATTTCTGAGACCAGTAATGCCATTTCTGAATTAAAAACAAAAAAATTTTATACCTTTGGCAGTTTGGAAGATATTTGGGGTGAAGAATATAGCTAAATAGAATAAACATATATGTATATAAGGTGGTCCGCCTAAAGTAGACACCCCCAAAATTCCTGGAACAGTTGCAGATCACGAAATGCCATTTTTGCTTAGTGAAATTACGTACAAGTGCAAGTAATTAGCCTCAAAGTGACTTCGTAATACGTGTATGGACAGAAATAATTAAACCACATATGATTTTTCCCCTGGAAACATACATTTATTTCAACGCCATCTGAAGGTACGTGCAAAGAGTAATTCAGTGACATAACATATGCAATGGAAAGTAACATATAAGTGCCAAGAAATAATGTGCTAATATGATTAAGTTAAGTGGGCCAGTAGTCTGGGGCAGTGGACCTGTACTCACACAGCTGTAAGCAAGCAACATGCGCCATTATTCATTCCTGGCGGTACCACTTCCTTATAGCAGTGCAGCTTTTTGATGGGGCAAGGAGTACGGAATGCGTTATTGGACAAAGAAGAGCATCGCAGCGGAGGGAAGACGAGCAGTCTGAGTGTTAGTCTGATATCAATACATTACAATTTATTCGGATACCAACGTAGTTCAGGAGATTTGCTTCTTAGTCATTGACTGTACTGAGTAACGAGTGTGTACAGATGCACAAAAAAAATAGAACAAACCAACCTAAGGACAAATGCAATCACATCCGCATGCATAGTATAAAATAGCAAGGTTATGGTTGAAACAGTTCACATTAGGTCTTTTCAAAGCATGTTCTCAATGTGTTTACCATTGACAGCAATATACATCTATGAATGCACATGTAGCGAGCGACGAGTGGCTTGAAGTGTTTCTGGTGTAACGCCTTTCTGGCATAATTCCTTTGCAAGCTGCCACAATATGTTCCTGCATGTCTTCTGGCATCGTAGGAACCATGTTGTACACCCTACCGTTCAGTGTTTCCCATAGGAAAAAATTGAGAGGTGTGAGGTTGGGGGAGCGAACTGGCCATCGTACACCACCACCACCACACCCTAACCACCGGTTTGGAAACGTTTCATTTAACATTTGCCTCACCACCAAAGCTAAATGCGCAGGACAACCATCATGCTGAAACCACATATGATGTATGTTGAGCTGTATATTTTCTGGAAGTACCAGGGTTGAGATGATTTAAATCACCTGATTTTAATCAGTGATTTAAATTGCAATTAAAATCAAGTGATTTTTTTTAAACAATTGTTGATTTAAATCTATACCTTTTTTAATGCAAAAAGTGTCAAGTGACTTCCCCGACATAAACTACGGCGCACACGTATGTGCAATGCTATGTTTATCTACACAGTTAGGGTATTCCCCGAAATGTAAACTCNCGACTTAATGTGTTTTCGCCCGGTCATTCGTGATTGATTAGTGAAAGCGTGAATACAACATAATGGCTGGAAGAAAAAAAGATGCTGTAAGGGTTTATTTTGATGAAAAAAAGTCTGCTTGCGGAAAGTTTAACAAAGCGGTGTGTAAAAGTTGTACTAAGGAGTTAATGGGTTTAGTAGCGAGAATGAAAAAAACATTTAGAAATATGTGTGGCAGAAAAGGATCGCAATCAGATCATCGACTCAGACGACGTCGGCGGCAGTGCCGCCGTGAGCGCGGGTAACTTACTATCTTTTTTATTTAACAGTACTATGATTTTTGTTTGTCATACATTTTTATAACTTATGTAGTTATGTGGTGTGATTTATTTTATATCTTGCAATATCCGGCAGGATATCACGCCGCTTTCTTTGGCGGTAACGAATACTGCACGATCGTATGAGATCAGGCCTTGTTGTTGGTAGAAAACTTACAAGGACATTTATTTACAAGACATATTAATATACAGATGTTTGTTTATATGTTTGTTTTAGGAGTAAATGAAAATGCTTGTGCCTCGGTGTCTTCTGCATCTGCTAGTTCCTTACCTAAAGCAAATCAGAGCACTGGTTTAGGTTGAAAAAAAACTAGATGACTACGTTGTAAAAACAGATGCCATGCAGAAACATCTTTTGGATTTGTAAGTAGCAAAGCATTTTTATGCAACTAATACCTCATTTCTGCACGGGGAGCATGAAGAGTTCAAGAAATTGATGATAATGTTACGACCAGGTTACGTTCCTTCAAATCAATTTGATATTGGTGGCAAGCTGCTCAATAAAATTTTCAAGGACGAACATAACAAAAGTAGATCAGATTTAGAGAATAAAACTGTAACCTTGTCAATTGATGGGTGGTCTAGGTCTAACATACGAAACGACCCTATCATTTGCATGTGTGTCTCAACGAATGATGGTAAAACTGTCCTGGTTGATACCATTGATACGGCAGACCACAGTCACACTGCCGACTACTTAGAAACTGTGGCAAATGAAAGTATACAAAAAGCAGAAAAACTTTTTAACTCTAAAGTAAGAAGTGTTGTATCGGATAATGCAGCTAACATGGCAAAAATGCGTAAGCAGCTTCAAACAAACACTGCTGACGATAATGGCGCGGAAGTTAATGTACCTATAGTTACCTACGGATGTTCTGCGCATATTCTTAACCTATTGGCTAAAGAATTAGAAATTCCAGATGCTACAACACATGTTTTCTGAAAGTTATCAAGTATTTCAGAAACAAACATTTCGCGCATGCTAAATATTCACTCACCAAGGCGAATAGTTTAGTAATGCCACAAGTAGTAAGATGGAACACANCAAGAAGTAAGATGGAACACAATGTGTGATTCACTAAAGAGCTATGTTAAAAACTGGCCGATTTTGATGTAAATAGCAGATGAAAATAAAGAGGAAATTAGCTCTGACATTAGAAACCTCATACAAAATATGAGTATTAAAGAAATTCAGAAGGTCTAATTGCACGACTAGAGCCAATAGCCAAAGCTCTGGACAAGATTCAGAGCGATAAGTGTACCATTTCAGATAGCGTACTTATCTGGAAGGAATTAATTGACCAACTAGAGGAGGAACTACATATGATTCAAATGAAGATTGTCATGAAACGTTATCGCCAAGCGATGACACCGGCTCACTATCTAGCTTACATGGTGAATCCAAAACTGCCCCAAGAAAAGTTGTCAAGCGACGAAAGTGATGCAGCCTTACAATTTTTGCGAGAAAGCTATGGAGAGACAGGAACCAGTTTGATGAATTGCATTATTCGTTTGAATGCAAAAGTTGAGCCTTTCACTGGAGTATTAGTTGATGAACAAGTCATACAGAAAACCGCCCCTACTGATTGGTGGTTAGCAATCCACAACATGAAAAAATGTATAACTGAAGCAGAATTACAGATAATAAAGCAACTGCTAAGTGTTGTTGCATCTTCCGCTGGGGTGGAAAGAATATTTTCAACGTTTCATTTGGTGCATACCAAAATAAGAAATAGGTTAGGCACTGAGATGGCAGACAAATTAATTTTTCCTTTTAAAGAACCTGAATGGGAAAAAATAATTATATAACCAGCCAAACGGATTTTGTCAATTTTAAGTCGTTGATTTTCTTAATTTTTCATTGTTGAATTTTGATTTGAATGTGATTAATATTGATAATTTTAGAAAAACTGCAATGTTGATTCTTTTTATTTTATAAATTAAAATATAATTAAAATTAACAAAGAGATTTTTTTTTCAATAATAACTGACTTCCAAATGAAAAAAGATGGGAATATGTAATTAAATCAAAATAATCTGATTTAAATCAAATAAATTCAATTTAAATCAAATAAATCTGATTATTTAGATTTTTTTTTTTTTTAATCATGATTTTTATCAACTCTCAGAAGTACTGGTAAGATGTCTGAGGAAATGGGTGTATGTACAGCTGATCATTGTCCCTTGAATGAAGTATGGCCCTATGACGTAGTTTCCAACTATTCCACACTACACTTTCACTTTCCACTGTTGCTGGTGCTCCACGTGTTGGACCCAACACAGATTCTCCTTTGCCCAGAAGAGCATATTTCATAAATTTACGTGCCCATGGTTTGTGACGGTTGCTTCATTGGTAAATAGTATGTTCTTCAGAAAATTGCTGTCATCCCAAACAGACATCAGGACAAACTACAAAACTGAACACGCTACTAGAAATCAGCTTCATGTAATGCCTGATAAAGAGAGAGCCACATGATGTGGATGGAGTTTCCGTTGGCGCAGTATCTGTAACACACTTGTTTTACTTATTTCTATGAACCTGGAAAGTTCTCCAGTACCCATGTGAGGATTTACATCCACACGTGTCAACATATCATGTTGATGTGTCTCACCCATAGCAGTCTTTCGTTGCACTCCTGTTGTGGAATTCCAGTCACCTCGTGACAAGAGACATGTGCAAATTCTTAATATCGTTTGCTGTGAGATGGCGTCCGATTAGGTTACTCTTCACCATACATTTGGATGGCTTACTTGGCATTTCTGCCACACTCACCGTAAATAAGTACATCATCCAGTTTTTCCGAACTTCATTGCATACGTACAGCCACACATTGCAATACCACTTACCATAACAGATTACAGGGACCTGTGCTGCACTGCTATTAGGAAGTGGTCCCGCCAGGATGAGTCACTGCGCGTGTTGCCTGCTTACAGCTATGAGTACAGGTCCACTGCTCCATGCTACCGGCCCACTTAACTTAATCATATTTGCACATCATTTCTTGCCGTTTTTCTGTTACTTTCCATTGCATATGGTATATCACTGAATTGCTCTTTGCACGTACTTTCAGATGCTGTTGAAACAAATGTAAGTTTTCAGGGGAAAAATCATGTGGTTTAATTATTTCTGTTCATACACATGTTACCAAGAGTCACTTTGCAGGAAATTACTTGCCCCCGTATGTAATTTCATTTAATGAAAACCACATTTTGTGATCTGCAACTGTTCCGGAAATTTTGAGGGTGTCCATTTTAGCGGACCACATTGTATATGTACTGAGTTTGATGAAATTTGGTTCACGTGTTCAAAAATTGAAAGGGGAGACACACACAGACGCACACAGCATACACACACACAGAGGAATGTGATATCATAAGCCTTTCTTTCCTTCGGAAAGTAGGCTAAAAAGAGAGAATGTTCGCTGTAAACTGGAATTAATTGAAAGAAAATAATAAACTAAGAGATTCTTGACAGTTGTAAATCACAGAATAAAAAGAAAAGTGTCTGAAATGTTCACTTTTTTTTTGAGAATGTAAATATCTGTAAGTGTTCAACATCAATCCATACCTGAACATCAATCCAGACCTGCTGTGTTCAAACAATTCTGTTGCTTTGTGTAGCATTCTATAGAAGTTCTATGTGTATGCCCTGATGAGAGGGCATTCTATAAGAACAGGAGTGTGGAGTGTGATTCTTTTATTTTTCAGTGTAATGTACTCTGAGTGGGTAGTTTAGCTTTAACTTCATTAGGAACATTACAAAAAAAAGTGGTTTATTTAATTTGCAATGGAACAAGCTGATTTTAGTGGGGCTCCAGTTAAATGAACCAATTGCAGGTTTTTAATGGTAGTTTTTTACTTACATTGACACTATTTATTATATTTCAGTCAGTCTTGGATTTATTATCTGAATTTATTTTCAGATGTTTAACATGTTTCTGTTTTGAGGCTTTTAGTATTTTTTAAAAATATTCTCTTATAGTTACTGTAATAAGTAACAAAATTTGCTGATTTATGATATTTGCTTCTACGATAAAGATGTTTCATATTTACACTAGAAATTTTGATAACTTTTGAAATCCTGCCCGTATCAGACTTAGATGAATATTTACCTGATTTGAGTTTTTTTTTTACTAAAATACTGTTCTAATTTCAAAGTAAAGATATTCATGAACATTCTGAACTTTTCATCAACAGTTGTAGCTTTGAAGATTAAATCCCAGTTTTCTAGTTGCAAATGATCATAGAACAATGGAAATGCATTATAATCCCTAATATAGGTTAAGCAAGTGTTTGTCTCAAGCTTGGAGCAGTTGAGTTTTAATAGTTGACCATAATGGTCTGACAAACTGCTTGTTATTCTTTTTAGGGATGTATCCAATATATTGCTGCTAATAATTATATGTTCTATTATAGATGAACTGGTTATTGTTTCTCTAGCAGGGTGGTTAGCATCAAGGAAAACCTGGAAAAGTCAGGGAATTTTACATTTCTGGAAAAGTCAGGGAAATTTGTGTAAGGTCAGGGAATATAGATAAAATAGTTTAAAATGTATTTAATAAGAAAATAAATATTGGATTCTAACATTTCTGCTAAATGCCATATTTTAAATTAAAATGTTACTTTAGTTTATTCCACTTTCATAGCACCAAATGATAAAATGGTATACATTATATCTTGAAAACTATTACACATTTTCTCTCCCAATTTGGCATGTAAGTAACACTATGATAGGCCAAGTAAACATAAGGGATTGAACTTGTTTAGGTACTTATTCTCAAAATGGTGGCCATACAAATATTTTAGGTTTATTTGGTATATATACCATACCATTTAACCGATTTCAACCAAATTTTGTATTCTGAAAGTATTTATTACAAGTATCATACATACCAACACACATACACTTTTGATGGCCATTCTTTAAGATAGCGCCATATGAATAAATAAAATTTTTGTATTATCTCTGTAACCAATTTACAGATTCCTACCACATTTGTCAAACAAGTTGTACTGATGCAGATGATGTTAGGTGATATGTTTTAAGCATGTCATACACCTATTTTCAAAATGGCGGCCATATAGCCATTTTTGCTTAAAATGCTATATCGTCGAGATTACGTAATCAATTCCAACTTAACTTTGTATACTGGCAGTAGAAATAACAACTATCAAAGGTATCTACACGGAGTATTGACACCTGCCAAAGCTGAGGTTTGGACGTAGGTGTTGTAATCTGTTCTGTGGCGTGAGGCGCCAACACTTAATACTAGTCCTCAGTGATCGGGCGTAGGACTGCTTCGACACTGTTGTTTAATGGTCCAATTCACTAATGAATGAATACAGGATAATTCATATTTCACAAATCGAGGTTTTATTGTTGCATGAACATGTGAATTGATACATGAGCCCTTGAGACAACTCCCTCCCTTTTCTACGTATGCTCCGTACAATTCGCGTCGTAAAAGGGGGGGTGGGGGATCTTCGTCGCACTTGTTGGATGATTCTAAAAGATCCTTCACACTGCGGGATAACTACTAAAGGTCCTTCACACTCGCTGGATGACTGTACTTATCTGGCTTGCTGTGCTGGTAGTTGTTCTTGCAGATGAGGTCCGGTGAGCTGGAACTGCTCTCGTCCTGTCACGGGCGCCTCGGTGACTCGTCTCGACGTCCCTCCTTCTCGGGTCGACGCAGGACTCTGCGTCTGATGGCGGCTGGCTGCCGTTCTCGTCTCCTGCGGAATCACTCCTCCCTCCCGGAATCTCGTCGGCCGACTGCCCTGTTTCCTCGGACTCCTCCGGTTTTGTAGGCCCTCATTGCCATATTAAACTGCCCCCGTTTCTCCAGGTAGCAGCGGACCGCCCCCCTGGGTAATCAACCGCGGGCGTGTACTCCAGCTCCGTACTTGGGTATAGCATCTGCTGTTTTGTTCTGGTTTACCAGTTTCAGCACTCCGTTCTGTCCGTGCGGAAATAATTGAAAGGGGCCNGTTTTGTTCTGGTTTACCAGTTTCAGCACTCCGTTCTGTCCGTGCGGAAATAATTGAAAGGGGCCTCTCGTTGCGCATGTCCAAACGCTCTCTCGGTTTTTATTGTGGTCGAAAGCCTGGGACAAAACACAGCCTGGCGAGGTCATAAATACGTCTCGCCGTTCCTGCCTGCTCGCGGAGTCTGGCGTCTGTCCTATTCTGCCTGGAGGTTTGTTGTTTGGTTCGGCGTTGTGGGAATACTTCAGGATCTCCCCCTGGCTGCTGCCCTCGTGTTCTTCCCGCTGTCACCTGATTCCACACCGTGACGCTATTCTCCCGCATGTCCGCCTTCCCATGCAAATGGTCGTCTTGTAGGGCCGATCTGGCGCCGTTCCCTTCGTCATGGCTGCCAGGCCCTAAATCCTGATTGATGTCGTTCGCCTGTGAGCCTCGTTAGAGCGTGGTACGGACGAATAAAATATAGGGACGCCGCAGGCGTCAGTATCTTTTGTCCTCTATTTTGTAAGATAGCACCACTTGAATAAATAAAGTTTTTCTATCATATCTCAGGAAGTAATTGACAGATTCCTACCCAAATTGGCAAACAAATATTACTGCAGAAGGTGGTGTAAATTGATATGTTTATGTAGGCGAGGCACTTATTTTTTTTTAAATTGTGGCAATATAAATATGTTAGGTCAGTATATTTTATTAACAAAACAAATTCCATCTTAACTTTGTATGCTGGCAGTACTTATTACAACCATCACGTTTGTTTATACAGATGCTCATTTCTCTGCAATTTTATAAGATAGCCCCACCAATGAAAAATAAAGTTTTTCTCATGTCTCGGCAAACAATCAACCCATTCTTACCAAATTTGGCAAAAAAGTTGTACTGTGGTGGGCCATATTAATATATATATTTAAGTATGACACACCTATTTTCAGAACGGCGGCCATAAAATCATTTTAGTTTTGTGTGCTATATCTACGAAACTATGTAATCTATTTTAACTTAACTTTGTAGACTTGCAGTATTCACTAATTGAATGTGCTAATACATAATATTATCACGTGAAAATTATGGAGGTTTTATGCTATATCTCGAGGACAAATCATGCAATTCCCACCAAATGTTACACACAAGTAATGGTACATTATGGTATGTAAACTAACATGTTTGAGGTGCTGCAGTTCTTTTTTTTAATTGTGTTAATAAAAGTAATTTTTTAGTTTTTTTTTCTATTAAAAATTTTAAAAATAAATTTACCCAAATTTTGTACACTAGAAGCATCAATTATGCACATAGAGATAAAAATTTTCCAATCTCTTTGTAAAGTAGTGCCAGTTGAAAAAATTAAAAATTGTGCCATATTTCTGGAACAGTTCACCAAATTATGCACACCATAAATGCTACAGAAGGCCATATAGACTTTCGCGATATAAGTGGGTCAGACAACGATATTCAAAATGGCAGTTTCATAAAGAAATTAGGTCAGTAGTCGACTTCAAAGACCCGGAGGTATCAGACATAATCAGGAGGAATCAGCTCAAAAATAACAGCAAAAGAGACGAAAAACAAGAACTGGAGCAAAAAGACAACACAACAACCACAATCAAAAAGGCAGAGACCCTCAAAATAAGAAGTGAATAGCAGAGATAGTCCACAACAACCGCCGCACAAAACAAAATGCAATGCCTAACACAGCAATAGAGCGAGAGAACAAGCGACAAAATATCACAAGCTTAACCAGAGGAAAGGCAACACAGAAGACACACCAGGAAAAAACCTGCAAAATATTAACAAGAAAATGGCCCTATAACAACTGCCACACCAATAAACGAATGCCACAGTCGGGGTGGAAAATTCAACCAAAGTGTGTATGTTGACAGTATTTATTAGAAGCATCATATACAGAGCCTCTTTTTTTGACAGTTTTGTAAGATAGCACGAAATAAGAAAATAANAGTATTTATTAGAAGCATCATATACAGAGCCTCTTTTTTTGACAGTTTTGTAAGATAGCACGAAATAAGAAAATAAAGTTTTTATGCCATATCTTAGAGGCAAATCAATTGATCTCCACCAAATTCTTCACACAAATAGCCTTATGGTAGGCCATGCAAACTTGCAAGTTTTAAGTGGCTCGGTCACTTATTTTCAAAATGACAGCCCTAGGTTAGTAAACCCTATAATTTGAAACATTACACTGATTAAATCCGAAGTTGATGATCTGAATCCGACTTCTGCAATGCAGTTGATTGCACACTAGCTTGTTGTATAAGGTTTTCTGTGTTCAAGTCACGGGTAAGGCACATGTGTATTTGTAATTGTCTTACTACTGTTGCACAAGTATCTGGTTTCATTTTTAATGCTACTGCTTTCAAAGAGAAGCCAAGTCCTACCTACCAACTCAGTTTTTAANACAAGTATCTGGTTTCATTTTTAATGCTACTGCTTTCAAAGAGAAGCCAAGTCCTACCTACCAACTCAGTTTTTAAAAACTTATTTAAAAATCAATTGCACCCATGTTGAGAAAAGTAGACTTAGTAGTTATATCAGTAACTTTTTTTTAATTTTTAAGTGGTCATATTACATTTGTTGCTTGAGTTTATACCTCAGAAGTTTTAAATATTGAGCTCTTAGTAATAGACGGTTTTGATTATTCACATGTCTTTTGAACTCATTTTATGCTAGACCATAAGCAGAACAAATTTTAGGAAACAAATCAGAGAAGGGCTTCTTAAGTNCCTTTTGAACTCATTTTATGCTAGACCATAAGCAGAACAAATTTTAGGAAACAAATCAGAGAAGGGCTTCTTAAGTTGTAACAAAAAATGGCTACCACAAGGCAGGTGTTGAACATCCAGATCAATGAGATTTGAGGTTTTAAGTTACCAGGAGGAGTGCAAGAAATAAAATAATGATGTGGTTGACAGAGACTGTCATTTGGATCCCAAGCTGCTAGTAACCATCAATTTTGTGTATTTATCTCATTTTCATGATTAAGTAAATGAGCAGCAGGAAGATTGGTATTGTGTGATACAGTATGGCTTTCTGTAATGGTGTCATGCAGAGAAATTTCAACAATACCTGCTTATATATAGTATGTTATAATATTGATGCAAAATACTCCACAAAATTGGTTCAGATGATTGGGATGGTGCAAGTAAGAGTTCAAATGGTTCAGAGCACTGTGTATTCATATGTAAATAGATATTTCATAAGCCATAGGATATGTTATAAAAACGAAATATAAATGTTATAAATAAGACAAAATATGAAATCCCAGTTTTATGGTTCATTTAACTTTTATTTTATTTGTATTGTATTTAAATTTAGGTTCCTTTTTATTTAAATAAATGAAAAAATTTCTATGATTTCTCTTGTGTGTTCTGTATATTTTGACCTCATTTATGTATGGCTATTAATAATTTTTGTTCAAATTTCAGATACGTACAATTGCAATTATTGCTGAAGGTATTCCTGAAAATATGACACGTAAACTTATTATTCTTGCAGAAGAAAAGAAGATAACAATCATTGGTCCAGCTACAGTAGGAGGAATCAAACCAGGTTGTTTCAAAATTGGAAACACTGGTGGAATGATGGACAATATATTACACTCCAAACTGTATCGGCCTGGCAGGTTGGTATTGATAAAGAGTTAAACTACCCTTCAATTTCAACAGGAATTGTGTGTGTAAAATATATAATTTCAAAACTTACCTTTCTGAGATTTATATACCTGATTAAAATGTATGTTGCTAAAAATTTGTAAGGAATTAACATACTCGTAAATTTAAAAACTCTGTAGAATCACTATGAGCACTTTACATACATTGCTTACTTCCTTTCCTTGTGTTGCATTTTTTGGTGTGTCTAGCATAATGTGTCCCCCCACCCAGCTCCAAATAATGTTTTCTATATTGCCCACTCTCAGGGCGAATTTTAATGAAATGTGTCATTCCAACTTTTAACCGTAGTTTGCAGAAAAGTTTTTTTTTTTTCACAACATCTATTTATGTAACAATTTATGACAGTTTGCTTGTATTTAGAGCATGGTGTTATGATTTTATACTAGGGAGATCTGAGATTATATTTGTATATTTTAGATAAGGGGAAGATTATGTTATTAATTCAACTAGCCCAAGACTATAATAAATATAAGCTTTTTGTGAGGAAGGTCCAATATATTATTGATGAGCCTCTCTAACATGACTAACCTATAAGTACTGTTGGCCATAGGTGAATGTTATGATGGGAAGTGACGAGCGGTGCACCAAGCTTCATCTTGAGGGCTGATCTTGGTGTGGGTCCACAGACAGATACCACCCATCCAGAGTATTGCAAGCGTTATATAATTTCTCTGTGGCACAATTGTCCTGAATACTGTCTCACCAGGAGGGGAGATCCTCTGGCACTTTGGTGCCATGTTTTACAAACTGTAATTGTTGCAATGTGTTTTCCATTTTTTGCATTATCTTGTTTACATTGACTGATTCATAATATATTTTCCAATGTCAATGCAAGAGATGTCCTCATCTTTTAGCGGATACAGCAGAAGTAGTAGTGTGGAGGGGTGTACTGTTGTGGACCAAGTTATCTTCTGGCAGCAGGGCTGGACAAGGATGTATATTCTTCACTACAGTAGGATTATTTCAGGTAGGATAGAAAGAGAAGTATTAAAGTAAACAGAGCTGGCAATGCTGTGAAGTTTTTTTGTGAGTGCATCTGAATGGCTAGGGCACTGTTCTGCTGAGTGTGGAACTGTCAGGTGTGGTGTCCCTGAACTGACATTAGCTATGGCATACAAATACTCTTCCATGCAACTGGTGGCAGACCACTCCATGTGGAACAGATTCGTGTCAGTATGCCCTTAAAGTTTTGCTGTAATATTTTTATTTCATGGTAACTAAATACTGAACACCCCTAATGAGTGGCTTAAAATTATTTGATAATAATGATTATGAATTAGAATTTGTTAGTTGACAGTGACAAGCGTTATTGAAATGATAAAATACAACATGAATTTACTCCCATCACTAATAATTACAAAACACTTACACAAACCCCAAAGTTACAATGAAGTTATTTACTAAATCAGTGCTGAAAAATTATAGTGAAATTAACCATACATAACAATTATATTATCAGTCTTTCAGTTCACTTCATTATGTTAAGTATCTGTTAGGATGTAGTAGTATTGAAACTTGTACATAAGACATAAATCAATTTTATTATATTNTCATTATGTTAAGTATCTGTTAGGATGTAGTAGTATTGAAACTTGTACATAAGACATAAATCAATTTTATTATATTTAAAATAAGTAAAATAAAAGAACAAAAATAGTGCCATGGCAGTGAGGCTTCCTATTTACCAAGTGTTGAAGGCTGTATACTATGCTAACTTAAAATTAATAAACAATATAAAAATCCACACTTTTTAGTATTATATATTGTTACGCGGCAACTGCCTCAAAAGGCATTGGCACTACGCGTGGNTCATTATGTTAAGTATCTGTTAGGATGTAGTAGTATTGAAACTTGTACATAAGACATAAATCAATTTTATTATATTAAAAATAAGTAAAATAAAAGAACAAAAATAGTGCCATGGCAGTGAGGCTTCCTATTTACCAAGTGTTGAAGGCTGTATACTATGCTAACTTAAAATTAATAAACAAAATAAAAATCCACACTTTTTAGTATTATATATTGTTACGCGGCAACTGCCTCAAAAGGCATTGGCACTACGCGTGGNAATAAAAATCCACACTTTTTAGTATTATATATTGTTACGCGGCAACTGCCTCAAAAGGCATTGGCACTACGCGTGGACTCAACTCTGTGGGGGTTAACCCACGACCCTCCCCTCCCCCCAGGCAGACCCACTCGCAGTCCCATTACTTGGCAGCCGGGAATGATTGCCAGCTGACCTGGCTGGTGTCACAGCCCCTCCTCCCTCTTGCTGGAGAAGCCGATGACTTTAGAGGATGCGCAAGAATATTCTAGGAACTAGAACCCTCGGTGCAATGCAGCATTTGGAGATATTTCTGGGTGATGACCTATGACCATATAAATATTGCAGTGGCCCGAGGGTTGGGAGTCTTTGGTAGAAGTCATCCGAGTGTGGTAACAGGGTGAATTCTGGTGCGGCGAGGGACATCTGTGAAGAGAATGGACGACTGGAGATTGTGAGACGACGGCGGACGAGGTATTTGTGGTGTGAACAGACAAGAGGGCATGAAACCAGATAAGTGAATGCTACCGTGCATGAGGGCTCTCTGAGAACTCTGGAACGTTGCGGACTGGTGGGATCTGGACTAAACTGAGGTTGGACAGTATAAACATGTGATACGGACTATATTGTAAATATTGGAACTGTCAAATATGGACGTATACAGTAGAGTCCCGCTAATCCGAACCACGCTAATCCGAAATTCCGGTTAATCCGAACCAACGAAAGCACAGTAGGTTGGAAAAAATCAAAACAAAAATACAACCCCATATTAAGTTTATTTGTCATCTGTATCTTTATACATTGTATGTAAATGGTAATTGTAGTACTTACAAATATTGTTAGTTCATGTTCACATAATCAGNCTGTATCTTTATACATTGTATGTAAATGGTAATTGTAGTACTTACAAATATTGTTAGTTCATGTTCACATAATCAGCTAGTATTTTCTGGCGTAATGAAGAAAATCTGCTGGATGAAGCAATATTGCACTATCGCCTCATATACATTACGTCAGCTGGTGTAGCAATCGACTGTTACTTGACGTAGCGTAGGGCAAGGTTAAGAGCCGCTGCCGCGTCAGTGTGTGACACAAGCTGCTCCGTATCGCCGTCAACCTCGACTTCACTCTGATCTTCGTCGTGGTTGGGGTCTTGTCGTGTGACTGCTGCCACAATGTCCTCGTCTGTTAGGTTTTCATCGTCTGCAACATCTGCAGCCATCCACTCATCGACGTCAATTTTGGCTGCTTCTTCACACCCAGGAATTTGCTGCATGAGCTGAAGAATATTTTCTGCCCCACTGCTTTCATCTGGATTTTCAATGTAGGTCAATTTAGGCCATATTTTCTTCCAGGATTTTTTCAAAGATTGTTCAGTCACTCTGTCCCAGGACTCAGCAGACCAGTAAACCACGTCCTTGATGTTCACTTTTTTAATCTTTTGTAGTAGGGACAGGGAGTCATCCTGATCCTCTATTAAAGTGGATAAAAATATCTTCTTGTAGCAGAGTTTCATTGTTTGTAAAACTCCCTGGTCCAT
>NQII01000998.1:315491-330514 GCA_002778355.1 Clitarchus hookeri | reverse complement strand
GGCCCGGCTCCGCCCGGGTACAATTGAGTTTTACAGTGATACACTTATAAATAAATTGGGAAAAGACAATTCATTTATGTGAAAACAGAATTATAAAATTATACTATGTTGGCCTAGGTTTTTATCTGATTATGGCAATCCAAAAGGAAGGAAATATTTTTTACCAGATAGCCAAGAAGTAAGGTATGGTTTGTGGAATGTATCTGTGCAACTATAGCGTAGTTACCACATTTCCGCTTGCCAGTGTTTATGTATGAAAATCAAAACGTGAGTTTCATCAAGTTTTAGCTTAAGAAATTAGTGTACCTAGATACTACTTTTTGAGCTTGGCTGAGGGATCTTAATTGACCACCAAAGTTAAGCAACGTTCCCAGCAGCACACATTTGGATGGTTGACCGTTTAGTGGTATAACATCTAAGCGCCTCCGGGCTTCGGAGGGCACTTTAAATATTCGGTCCCAGTTGTTATCAATTGATAGCAGTCGTTAAGCCATTTCAAAGGTCCTTGGGCAGCCTCATAAACTCTGACACCAGAGGAAAATAATATTTAGGTCACGTTCACAGCCGTTGTAGAATTACGTTTTGTTGTTATTTCACAGGAACCGTACAATTTTCCAGGATAAAAAGTATCCCATGTCCTGTTCCAGGACCTTAAGTACCTACATACCAAATTTCATCAAAATCCATTCAGCCGTTATGGAGCCGAGTTTGGTCACGTTCCCAGCCGTTGCAGGATTAGGGTTTTTTTGGTTATTCCACAGGAACCATACAATTTTCCAGGATAAAAAGTATCCTATGTCCTATTCCAGTACCTAAAGTATCTACATACCAAATTTCATCAACATCCGTTCAGCTGTCATGGAGCTGAGTGGTTACAAGCGCGCACACACAGATTTTCGCATTTATAATATTAGTAGGATTCAATGGATTTNCTCATGGAGCTGAGTGGTTACAAGCGCGCACACACAGATTTTCGCATTTATAATATTAGTAGGATTCAATGGATTTTGATACACTGTTTCTTGGGAATTATTTTAGTTATTTAATTACATTAATTTACTTGAAGAAACTGTTAATTCTACTGATTGAATTTATTAATTGTAAATAGCAAGATATATCAGTTTAATGTGAGATATTGAGTCCAGAGAATATTATTTGTAGTTATTGCAAATAAAGTACAAAATTATAATAAACTCTTTGTATTTAATTAATTCTGCCATCCCTAAAAAACCTGCTTTAGCACACTGACTTTGAGAAATTGTAACAATATTTTTGTGCTAAATTCATAATCTCAGTGCTATTAAATATTTTTGAATACTTAAGCACTCTAAATACAATAACAATTTACAACAAATATTATGAAGTTATCTATAATACGTACTACATTTTCTGGAACATTTAGAACATTTTCTGATAAGCATGAAAATAATAAAATAATCAAACTTAGGTTATATGAAACTTAAATATTACTCTTATGTATTATTATAAATTTGTAGGAAATTATTTATTTTAATCTAGAAATAATTTTTTTTTATACTTGAGCTTATATTATATATAAACTTTATTAAATACTTTTGTTTGATGACTGTGATATATATTTGGAGGCCTTCTGTACAAATTATATCAAACTAAGTTTTGGCAGAAACATTTACTACATGACTGTAACTCTGTCAAAAATTGCATGCGAAAAAGATGCTGCTCTGCCTTACACTGTTTAGTGGTATTTTTTCTATAATTTTTGTAATATTCAATAATAATTGAACATAACTGCTGCTGCCTAGCAACTACCGGACCACAGAGCACAAACTGCTTGCAGTGTACTTGTATACTGGTGGGTGACACATTTATTTGTTAATGGCTTTAAGGTGCAGTTAAGGCATGGTTGCCTTCATTATCTAACACTAGGCCCATTACGCATGAATATGACGACTAAAGCATACATAATGTAACACTGAAACGTAATACATGTTTAACAATTTAAGACTGAAATATAATACTTGAGTAACCATGTAATACTAAAACTATTGATATTTAAAGAGTGAAAGTTGAAACCAAAACACACATTTACAATACATACACACACATACACATGCATATAGGGGAAAAAAATTTTTTCACTCTAAGTCTATAATATATTAGCGTTAAAAATGTGGTGGACGAGACACAGTCGGTTACACACTAGAACATAACCCATGTGCTCAAATGCTGTAAACTAAACAAACATTTTACATGCGCAGGAGATGGCGTTGGTAGCGGTTCTGTTAGTTGAAACGCAGTCTGTCACATTGTACATTCACAGATCCCAACATGTAGCCAAAATAGACTGCTAGCTCACCCGCCAGCATATTTTTTTAGTTCTGTCTCTTTCATGCTACGTGGGGAGGTATCATTCAGTTGCTCATCATGTTTGACCTACAGAACCTGCAATATAATTTAATTAAACACATTAGTCATGTCTTGGTAAAAAGGCTGCCATCTCCCTTATACTAATAGGCTGAGTGATCGCCAGCTGAATTACCGTTCAGGGCCAGCCACAAATCATTATCTCGTTTCCATAAGAACCACTGTATTTGAAGACATGTGGCTGTCGAATTAAATAAATATTTCATTTAAAAATCAATTCGGTTTTACATCAGAGGATGATTAAACACAAATTTTGTGAGTAAAGAACACACTAAAAACACAATTATTTACGTTTCATGTTTTGTGACCATGTTTGAGGTTTTATTAACATCACTTTGATTAGAAGTTAATTCATGTTGTAAACATGTGTTTCATATATAAGAAATTTATCTGTGAAATTTAAAAACAGCATCTTAATTACATACTGATATATGGTGGTATTTGTATTGTATTTTCAATAACTATACGAAAATCCATTTACAAGCAATATCCAGTTTGTGTTTTGGTACAGCCATCCCATGGTTGCATTTCAGCATAATCATAATGGCAGAACCCTTCAAGTTTATAACCAATGGCAATATGGTGCACAGAAGGCACTGAAGGTGTTTCCCTCTACCACAAAGGTGCCACTAAATAACTTTTATAGATAAGAAAGGTCGAAAGCTAAAAAATGTGCATTATACAGTAAAAAGAGGAAGGGAAATTAGAATTATCTTCCTGCATCTAATAGGGGTGGATTAAACCAATAAAAACAGCTAATCTAAATCGGGCAAAAAATCTAAATATATAAAGTTATGTAAGATTTTAAAAATAATGTAAATAATTCTTGATTATTCATTTTTAAGTGGACCAACAAGAAAAATCAAAGCCTGCGGGAAAACTATCAATGCAGACTTGGATTTTAGACCTGAGAAATATTTTACATAACCTTAAATTGCATTTTTGTTTAAACTAACAGCCTGAAGATGTCATTGAAACAACTTATTCACGCCAATTTATGACTAAATATTCACTTTAAATTGAAAACTTAAATTCTTTAAATTAAGCAAAATTTAATATTTATTTATATAAATATTTTTCTTTACCTTTGTCAGCTGAGCCATGCTTAATTCCTCGGTTAAAATTACAGCAAATGACTTTTTGCGACAATTTTTGCCAATCATTACTTGCCAAGTCTTTTTCAAATTTTTGCAATTCAAATCAAACACATAGCCGATAGTTTCCGATAATAATCACGCCCGTCAAAATACAGTCATGGCTTTAACCTCATTCCAAAATCTATTTACAATAACATGGCCATAGATTGTTGAATACAGTGTCGGAGATTGTGTGGTTCTTTCTCATTGTCGCCAACCTACGAGTGCAGTAAACACGTAATAAGAATAAGAATTTCAGATGGTTTTTCATTGTCGCCAACCTACGAATGCAGTAAAGACGTAGGAAGAAGTATGGTACTCTATAGAATGCGAAAAACTGTTGCGGAATGTAAACAATACTATCTATAACACCAGTTGTCGATTATCCATGTTTTACGTTCACAGCGTTCAAAAACGAATGATGCGCGCAATCTTTGGTGAATGTACTGATGAGAAATATGGTAAAATATAAATAACGGGAATGAATCATCAAAAATCCACTGTATTTCATAGCTAAGTGATTGTTATGAATATATTTTGGCTTTCAAACAGAATATCTGATCAATGGATGTTGTAAATTTATGTTTTAAGAGTCGTAGCATATGGGTTTTTTTAACATTGTTTATATAGGATAGTTGTTGGGACTGTCCAAAAAAAAATTACTTCCTTGAAAACTGAATAAACGAGATTGCAGCAACAAGGTTTTACAGTATAATGATACCACAGAAGCGTATACACTAGACATCTCCTCGTCACCAAAAATTTTTATCATTGTGCACGAGTCCATTTTCAATGGCTTCTTACAGGAAAATAAGGGAATGTGTTACTAAATATTAATTTATTTCAATAGATTCACATTTTCTGAATAAACTAATTTTCATGAAGGGCAGATAAGATGTCCAGTTGTCTCCAAATAATGCATAAGCACTGAGCCCAAGTGCTGTGTAAATCATTGCAAGTGGAAGGATGTAGTTTTGAATTATTAATTATTGAAGGTCATAAAGAAAGAAACAAATCTAATGACCATATTTTTTCACTTCCACCTCAAATATCACACTTATTTAAGTGGTATATGACTTATGGCTTCAAAAGGTAGACATTTGCCAATTAAAAGACAGCCTTGTATATATTATCTTCAAGTGCACATAGCATCTATTGTGTCTGTAAATATTACATAAAATAAGAATAAACACTTTGAGTACATCAAAATATACTGTGGATATTGTCATGCAAAGTGCTTAATTATTTCTGCTACCTACCCAAACACAACCAAAGCCACTTAGTACTGGACTGGAAGTAATACTGAAAAGCAACACATACGTTTATTAGACTATTATTAACTGACATAGAAATATGCATTTAATATCAACCAGAAGTACATATTATTAATTACTGTACTGTAATAAATGAAAAAAAAGTCTTTAAATTTCCAGCTTGAAATATTTTCTGATTTATAATTAAAATTCTGTAGTTGACAAAGTATTCAAAGACAATTAATGGGCGTACCAAGTTCTGGTTTTAGAACACACACATTCTGATTAAAAAAAAACCAACTAAATATATTATCTTTAAATTACTTGGTAAACTATCATGAATCATTGTCTGAACGAACTTTGTAAACATATACTGATGTGGCACTTAGCTGCATTTAGTCACAGTGAGAAGTATCTCCATGTGAAGGCCAGCAAATTGGAGAAACTCATTTACTCTAAATGAGCAAATATAAGTAACAAAGNTAGAAGTATCTCCATGTGAAGGCCAGCAAATTGGAGAAACTCATTTACTCTAAATGAGCAAATATAAGTAACAAAGGGTGTAGTTTGAAGCTAGAGCCAGTAGACAGCCGAAAAAACTTCAATTATACTGGAACTTTGACTAAAGTGAAATCTTGAAACTTGAAAACTTAAATCTTTGATTTGACCTAATGGAATCTAGGATCGTGGAGCTTTAACCCTTTGAAAGATAAAAATCTTGCACTTAAAAAATTAATTACTTGCTCATGATTATGGGACACAAAAAACACGACTCGTGGTCACGTAGAGTACTGTAGTGTTCTGTACACATCATTTTGAGGGTAGAGAAGATACGCGGAAATAGACTTACATGTTGAATTCTTGAAAATCACTTATTATTCACAACACCATTTCAAAGCTTGCCTACTGCTATATGATTTGAAATAAAAGAAACTTAACAAGCCAAGAAACTAAGTTCCTCCAATAACCTCCCCGAAACTGGGAGCACACGGCAAGCACATCATGGCTGCTTGAAGTCAGTACAAAGAGTGGTTACAAACAGCAGATGAATATGCATATTGGGTAGTGGTGTTAGGTACAGAGTATGAAAAATTAGTTCGCACATTGCTCCTAATGTGTGCTTGGGGTACCAGAACTGCACACAGCGTTAACATAATTGTACTACAGCTTGACAACAGCTATAATCATGTATATTGTGATTATACTAACAGCAGTGGTCAGAGTACATGTACAGAGGACAGTGTCCTTGTGTGAATACCAGTGTAGCTCTGCACATTTAGTGCAACATTAGCTGCCTGCAACAAGTTACTGTGGCCATACAGCCATACTGAGAGGTAAATTTAACTCTGTACTAATTCTTACTACATGAATTCACAGATGAAATTAGTCTTCAAAGAGCAAATCACCATAAAATTAAAATACAATTTCCCTTACATGACCAAAACACTGACACAANGAAATTAGTCTTCAAAGAGCAAATCACCATAAAATTAAAATACAATTTCCCTTACATGACCAAAACACTGACACAATTAATTAGACAAAAAATCTAAATATACAAAGTTATGTACAATTTTAAAAATTATGTGAATAATTTTTTCATAATTTTGAAATGGTAGAACCCTCTAAGAAAAATATTATTTTTCCCCGTTTCAGCATAAAATTTTTTTTATTATNGAAATTAGTCTTCAAAGAGCAAATCACCATAAAATTAAAATACAATTTCCCTTACATGACCAAAACACTGACACAAGTAATTAGACAAAAAATCTAAATATACAAAGTTATGTACAATTTTAAAAATTATGTGAATAATTTTTTTATAATTTTGAAATGGTAGAACCCTCTAAGAAAAATATTATTTTTCCCCGTTTCAGCATAAATTTTTTTTTATTATTATGTGGGGTCTCGCAAAGGGCAGTTTGTGCTTCTGAACCCTGGCACATAATGTAAGTAACAACAGGTGTGAGTGGCTAAACATTGCAGACCGTCGTGGAANTTGTGCTTCTGAACCCTGGCACATAATGTAAGTAACAACAGGTGTGAGTGGCTAAACATTGCAGACCGTCGTGGAAGGGGCGAACAGTCAAGTGCTAGAGGGGTGGTGTCTATTTTTAGATCTTTACTACTTGTAAGTCATACAGTGTGGCAAAAAAAAAATGCAGCAAACTTATTTTACAACCTATTTACTTAAAAATTATCAATTGTTTAACCAATTTTTTTTACAGTGCCCAAAAGAGGGTCTTTAATTTGACGGGTCATTGTGTCAAGTGTTTGCTGTATATGATTTTTTTGAATAAATGTTTAACCACTGTCCTGGTGATATGGAAACCACTTCAGTGCCTTCTGTGTACCATGTTGCCATTGGTTATAAACTGTCAACAGGATAACTGTTTGTTTCATGACCTAGTTGCAGCATCAGAGTATACTGTGCTTATAGCAGCAGCCTTATACACAGCAGGAATCGTGCCAGGCAATGCTGCTGTTTCCTCGGGGATCTCCAGTTTCCCCTGCCCTTTTATTTTGGTGGTTCTCTGTACTCACCTCAATCACCCTTGTCGTCTCTCAAGACCTTGCAGTTAAGAGCCGCCCAAATCTCTTCACTCACTCACTCATGTGTGCGTGTGCATGCGTGCACACCCATTAGTACACATGCACATGGGTACATTCATGTGTTGAACATCTTATATTCTTCCATACACAGGCATTCTGTTGCAATTCTTTTATTTCACTTTTTAATATTATTACAGTTCCATTCTGAAGTTTATTTCCTATCATTTAATTTAACAGGTATATCACNTTATTTCACTTTTTAATATTATTACAGTTCCATTCTGAAGTTTATTTCCTATCATTTAATTTAACAGGTATATCACGAGCCATTCTACCATTTCATATAATACTTGCCAGTTATTTCACTTACTTGTTTTTATAAAAATGTCTCAAATTTTATATTTTAAATACATGCATCTAAAAAAAAAATTTGTAACTTACATGGCATGAGGATAGAAGCAAAATGGTACAGATAGTCAACTGGGGACCTCAGGNTTATTTCACTTTTTAATATTATTACAGTTCCATTCTGAAGTTTATTTCCTATCATTTAATTTAACAGGTATATCACAAGCCATTCTACCATTTCATATAATACTTGCCAGTTATTTCACTTGTTTTTATAAAAATGTCTCAAATTTTATATTTTAAATACATGCATCTAAAAAAAAAAATTTGTAACTTACATGGCATGAGGATAGAAGCAAAATGGTACAGATAGTCAACTGGGGACCTCAGGCATCACTCTAAACATTTTGTGCTAATTATATTGCATGTGCTGTCTGATCATTACATTATGCACCATTATGCACCACATGTTCATTACATTATTTATTTAAAGAAGTTTATTATGTGCCATATGTTCATTACATTATTATTTATTTATTTAAAGAAGTTTATAGTGGCCCTGGACAGCTGTGAGCTTCGGAAGGGTAACATTATGTACAAGATTAACCCAACAAGGAAAATTGACATAACTCCATCCTCCACCTTCATCAACACGGAACACCAGAGTCATGTGACAAATGGAGCAGAATATTGGGGTGTGCTGAAGTAACCCCTCAGTACTACTGAACAGAAATAATTGTGCATTCGGAAAGTATGTAAAATACACAAGGTCACATAGACCGCTCCTTCCATCCTCCTGTTTTTCTCTATCCCTTATCCTTCAGGAAAAGATAAAAACACTTGGCTGTAGATGGCCAGTGTAGCAGTGACCATAAATTTGTGGCACAGTTTTAACATTTCCATGCATTGTGAGGCTGATTCTCAGTTTTGTTCTCAAAATTTCTGTGTAGACAGATGTACACACACTCATGTAGTTGGCTAACAGTCGTCGATTTCCCCGACTTGAAGTTAGTCCCCATTCTATAGCTGCGCTAGTGCTTGGGTTTTACCTTTCTGGGGTTGCAAAAATAGTTTGGCAGAATAGTAAATCTGTTGGTAGGGGCANATAGACCGCTCCTTCCATCCTCCTGTTTTTCTCTATCCCTTATCCTTCAGGAAAAGATAAAAACACTTGGCTGTAGGTGGCCAGTGTAGCAGTGACCATAAATTTGTGGCACAGTTTTAACATTTCCATGCATTGTGAGGCTGATTCTCAGTTTTGTTCTCAAAATTTCTGTGTAGACAGATGTACACACACTCATGTAGTTGGCTAACAGTCGTTGATTTCCCCGACTTGAAGTTAGTCCCCATTCTATAGCTACGCTAGTGCTTGGGTTTTACCTTTCTGGGGTTGCAAAAATAGTTTGGCAGAATAGTAAATCTGTTGGTAGGGGCAGGTGTAAGAGGCTGGTTACCATGTCAAATAAACATCTACAGACCGTGTTATGATCTAACTTATTTATAAAAGTGACTGGGCATCATTTAGTGATGCAAAAGTTTGTGGGTTATAATGTTTTTTATCCTAGGAAAGAGCTTTGAGAATTGGGTGGAAGAACGAAAATTAATGACTAAGAATAATTTTAAAGAAGATAATAATTTTGAATGAGCAAAATTATTGACTCTCACTACATACTGTGAGCTTTAATTATTATAAAGNGCAAAATTATTGACTCTCACTACATACTGTGAGCTTTAATTATTATAAAGAGTAGTGAAACTTGTAAGCTAATTTCAACTATTGCATTCTATACAATCTTTAAAGAGTGAATAAATTTTGGTCAAAATGCAATTTTTTCATTTGTGTCTCAAAAAACAACCAGTGNTATACAATCTTTAAAGAGTGAATAAATTTTGGTCAAAATGCAATTTTTTCATTTGTGTCTCAAAAAACAACCAGTGTTTCAACTATACATTCATGCTACAATTTTGGCACCCCCAATTTCTTTTATATCATGTTAAAGGGGTAGTAAGGGAAACTGTGTGTGACCAGCCATCAGGGGAATTCCTGTCCTTTTTAAGGCACACCTTTCTTTCTCCTGGTTAAAGGTACTAAAGCCACTAGGTTTAGTAGGTGCAGACCAATGTCAGTGCTACCTCTCTGCCAAGTCCTGTTGCTCAGTACCATGTTGGGTTTCCATCTAGCATTAGTGCATCAGTGGTTAACATACTGAACTGGCAGGTGGTCAGGGGAAATTGCCATGTGATTAATTTACACATCACAGGCCTCCAAGTTTATATGATGCTCAAATAAATACTTTAATAAAAGTCATTGTGAAACTGGACCTAACTTTTGAATGTTAAAATGCAGTTCAACAAATTAATTAAACCTTCTTACAAGACATGTTTTGTTCTGGTTTTCTTAATTTCAGTGTAGCATATGTGTCAAGATCTGGTGGAATGTCAAATGAACTGAATAATATTATATGCAAGGCATCAAATGGAGTCTTTGAAGGTGTAGCTATTGGTGGTGATCGTTATCCAGGTACAACCTTCATGGATCACATCATGAGGTACCAAGAAGATCCAGAGGTAGGTGTTCTTATTAACAAGTAACTCTGTGACAATATTACATATGTTAACTCAGTATTTTGACTAGAAAATTTAAAAGAATTTCCCTTATGAATACAGAAATTGTAATCTTGGAATTCATGAATACCATTACCAAATATTCCCTTAATTTCTATCTTCTTTCCATTGCAAAAAATCAGATTTGTTGTAGACCTCTTTTCTAAACCCATACTGCTGTCCCATTTTCTTTCCTTTTGTTTATTTTGGCACAGTAGCACATCTGAATAATCCTCCTAAAGTTTATACATATTTTCTTTTAGCTTGTCTTTACTGGCACTACAGTAGAGTATTAAGTTCTATGATGTAATGTCCAACCATTGTTGATTTGGAAATGACTCAATTTACATTTTAAGTAGAAATCTTATTATTATTGCTAACCTAATGAGTATATTTGAATAAATTTCAATTTATGTAATTTATATTTGCCTTACCAGTTACAAAAAAGTTTCTCTTCTCAAATCGGCACACCCATACACCAGTGAACTAGCACCCAACAAGAGGGAGGGGAAGTAAGGATAAATTCCCTGGGCCCGACCCTCTGCAGAGGGCTCCGAACCCAGATCAAAATAACTACATTTAACGTTTCATTCTTTGGGATGCGAGCGATGTTTACCTGGTGTTGAGAGCGATGTATTGACTGTTATAGTACTTTCTTTGTGGAACCTACGAACTTTACAAACAGAAATATCTGCATAATTAGAAGCATGCAGGTTGCCATGGTTTAATGAATGTTTCACTCATCCATAATGTGCCTCTTTATCACATTCTTGAATTATATTTATTATAATGTTTTGTGCCTTACTGTGAATTGTTTTACCTTTCTTCTGCACGGTTCCATGTGTAACACTCTTCAAAGACTTCTGACACTCCCGTTACGTTGGCAGCTTGAACCACTGACAGCGAAACAACAATATACCACCCAGTTCACGAAGCTGACTGATGACCTACTGTTTTTGTAGTGCCTAGTAGCATAGCTGTATTGTTAGTGTGAATGCGTGCATTAGCAAGGGTCCGGCTCTGTGACCCCAACCACCCCTCTTCCCAGAGTTACCACTCTGAAAAGTTTTATAATGGAATAACTTACTTGCATTTACTAAATATTATAACAAAAATCCTGAAATTGCTTGAGTTTCTTTAGTTGTGGGCTGAAAATGACACACAAAGGCTTTTTTTTTGCATTCTTTGTGTCTGTGATTGAGCCATATTATTTTTTGTTCTGCAATATTTGGGTATTAATGAANTGCCTTCTTGTCAGCTCCCTATAATAGTTACCACTCTGAAAAGTTTTATAATGGAATAACTTACTTGCATTTACTAAATATTATAACAAAAATCCTGAAATTGCTTGAGTTTCTTTAGTTGTGGGCTGAAAATGACACACAAAGGCTTTTTTTTTGCATTCTTTGTGTCTGTGATTGAGCCATATTATTTTTTGTTCTGCAATATTTGGGTATTAATGAATGTGTATAAATAGAATGGTACTAGATTACAATGGAACAGCTGATGAGCAATGGACAGTAGCTGAAGCCTGTACAGAACTGTTAGTCTAGCATGACTGTCAAATTAACTCTCAAAATTACTAGGTCTGTAGTTATACACACCTCAAAAAGTGTTTTATACCACCAGGATTTCTGAGTTACTAAGTTGATCATGGCTCAAGAGTAAATATGACATGAAAATATACTGTCTGTATAGAATACCAGCAAATATGAAAAACTATCCTACTGAACATCTTTCATTAACAACCAATTACAGGTGGTGCAGAATGTTTTTTTGAGGTGTGTAGATTGTATGCAAGTCTTTTATGTCCACCAAGAATACCTATACCATATGCAAGCATTATCAGTCCGGTAAATGTTAAAAGTATTAACAGTTTTTTTGAATAGTAAGTATATAAGATATACAAGCAATTAATGAAATCGCATTATATTCTCTTTCATTTTGGTATAAATGGTAGTCGTCATCTTATTTTCTTTAATGTTATTATCATGGCATACCACCATAAACCTAAAGCACAAAGAAGGGAAGAAAAAAGGCTTCAAGGGAAAAAAGTTTTGGACATGGCCAAAGATCCATTAAAGTTTTACAATTGCAGCTGGATATGACAGAAGCAGATTAAATCAAAATAAAATAAATGGCTCTAGTATTTTCAGAGATTTTAATGTGTGTTAGATGAAGTAAAAACGTGGAGAGATATTACCTCAGCTAACTGTCGTGAGAGAGAGGAAAGTTTTTTTTTGCTCTTGCACAAACAATGTGTATACTAAATTTGCAAAAACTGCTGACACTGTTAGAAATAACATGGTGAGTATGGTAGCTTACATTTCTAAATATGACATGTTTATGGCAACTCGGCAAGATAACTGTACAAGAGATAACGAGGTCGCAGAGTCAGCAACTGGTGCTACTTCAAATTGCAAATTAGTTGAGTAAGTGCGAAATACCCTGAAAAAACTACTGGATTTTGATGTAGGTCTGCTTAAGTCCACAGTAATGCAGATATAATTATAATATTATAAAAGTTGTTATAAATACATTATGAAAAAAACAATTGAAATTTTCAGCTTTTGGTGGTTAAATGAGCACTTTGAAATTGTTGAGAAATATTCGAACCTTTTACTATACAGAATGATTATGACCTAGAGGTTCAAATCTGTGAGGAAATTCCTTATGCAAAATGGGATGGAAATTATTATACTACGTTCATCCTACAGTGATTTGTAAGGGAGATAAGTGCCTGTAAAAATCTATATTTAAAATGGTTTCAATTCAAAATAATAAAGCCTAAGTGAGATGAAAGAACAATTATGTGAATATTAACTATTTTCTTGTATCGAGATATGAAACCTGCAAATGCTTGTTGGGTAATATTACCCCCATTCAGTAGGAAAATAGGAGGTGCCATGTTGTTATCCAAAAATGTGTGTAATTCATGGGGGTTTATGGCTTTTAATGATGTCATAATCATGTGTACATTAGTGTACAAAAATTTCGCCTGGGTGTAATTCTTTGAGGCAAATGGTTGTCGAGGAAACCGACAAAGTTTTTAAAGATGCAGTTGGTTGTCTGCCAGGTATGCAATCTGTGTTGAATTTCAGGTCGTACAACCATGGCTTGACTGTTGTGTGAGAATGCAGGTAATGTTGACAAGACGGCATGCACAGTAAAGGATCTTTGGGTAATAGTGATTCAAAGAGGATGAACGTGTAAGGTATTTCACAAGGAACATCACCACCATCCCCTAGCAGGATTGGTAAACTTCATGGAAAAATGAAGGATTTGCAAAGCATCCGTATGCGTGTTTTACAGTAACTGTTGTAAGTGGCGACCACCAACTTCGATACATAAATTTCAGTGACGCACCATGGATTGTCTGACCCGATCAAAGATGTGTGCGGTGTTGTGAATGGTAATACAGGCATCGATAATCGGGGCCCGAAGTTTTACTAATGTGTCCATCGGGGTCTCGTGTACCAATGTTTTAAGATGAGCATACAGAAAGAAATCAGGTGGCATCAAGTCTGGGGAGCGTGGTGGCCACCTCTCTGGTCTGCCTCAGACTATCCAATGCTTCCAAACTGGTGTGTAGGGACTTTTTAACATGTTGCATCGACCAATTAAAATACTACAAATAATCAGCATAGTGTTGCTTCTAGATCCATACAGCACAAATACCTTTCAAAAGGTATTTTGTTGTTTTGATATGACAAAAGACAGCTCTTAATTTTTTTATATTATTCAACAATATGTAATATTTGTGAACTTTACCGTGGACCTTATACATCCCTATCTGAGTGCTTCAAGACATTTTCTCAAACTGTTTTATGCGGAATATTTCTAGTATAGTTTCTATCACAAACTGTTCCACAGTCATGACATATTATTTTAGTAAAGCTGACGTTTTAAAATACATATTGTAACAGACTTGGTAGAGCACAAACTTATGTCAACACTTCAGTAATTTTAAAATTTCTCGACCTTTTTTATCCTCTAAACTGATTGTAACAAAATATTGTTTAACTGATTTTCCATTTGTTTGATGAATAATAAATAAAATCAGCTGACGTACAAAACTGCAGCTTGTACATACTACTATTTCAAAACATTTTTTAGAACGGGGTCAAAAATTTTTATTCTTATTTTTGTTCAAAATGTTTGCACATTTGCATTTTGTGTAAATTAATACACTTGATTCTAGTATATTCTTATATAAATATTTCTGTCCCAAAAATGTATTCAAAGTGTAAATATTTTATAACAGTTCCACTATATGTTATTAACAATGAAGAATAAACTAAGTAGTGGGTAATTTAATAGCTCTGTGAGTTGATTGATATAAATACTGTCAATGCATGAAGCGTTTTCATCTTTGCTGAGGAAAAAACTCTGCATTACTGTAACACCTTGACGCTATACCGCCACTGTGGAAGACAGTGTGGCTTATAGTGTCGTGGTTAATGCCTCCAGGCACAGACTATAATGTGCTTGGAGGTTGAGGGTATTATAATAATGAAGCCTTTTACTGTTTCATTTGTTAAGGACGAATATATTGTCTTGAGTTTACACAAGTACTACATACTGACTACTCGTATTTACTGGGCGACTTCGTGGTTGAGTGGGGCTTCTCTGGGCGACGATTTTTATACTTAACTCAGCGGTGAGTGTTGGTAGGCTGTCATCTGGGAATGAGCTCCGGCGAAGTGGTAGGCCTTGGAAGAAGGTC
>NQII01000998.1:302455-315039 GCA_002778355.1 Clitarchus hookeri | reverse complement strand
TCGCTCTAAAATTCCTAAACCGTCACACGACAAATCCCCCCTCGTCTCTTCGACGCTGGCACATTTTTGCCCGAATTTGGCCTAATTTGAGTTTAATTTCGCTTCTAGAGACTAATCTATTCTGTGCTCTTGGTTTGCGCTACGTGTGTCTGAGGGCGTTGGCCAGCGGCACTGGTTTATCGCTTATCGGCCGCCCGCTGTCTCCACTCTCCGGGCGCGCTTGGCTCTAAAGTTTAACAGGCGNTCTCCACTCTCCGGGCGCGCTTGGCTCTAAAGTTTAACAGGCGTGGCTCTGCCTGTAAGAAGGACCTAACACCCCGGGTCTGCGGGGTTACAATACACAAGGTTTTCTATTCACAAAAACTGACGCCATTCTACCTGGGTTCTACTCCTGCCGTCGACTGCATGTTATATCACATCTAACTCCTGGTAATCTATTTGAACTCGCAAAATACGTAGGGCGATACAATTCTGAACTATTTAAACACCTCCATTACCACACATCGGACCCAGTACATTACTCATTAACTTTCTTACATGGTTACTCACCAATTTACATAGTTACATTACAAAATGACCCTCAAAATTATTTTAATTGTTCTTCTGTGCTTCAGTCTCCTATTAATGTGGAGCACCTTCTTGAGGTATAAAAACAACCAGGTGGCGGAAGGCCTGTATATATTGCACAGCTGGCAATTTTTACGTTTTGGTGACAGGAATTAATTTTACGTTACGTACGACTACAAGGTCGCCAAGAATAAACACTCTTACATCTAGGCTGGTAACTCTGTTCAAGGGTTCACACTACTGGCTGGCACTCGGCCAGTTTTTACAAAACCGACACACACTTAATATATCCTAATTTACACATGGTATGGTGTTACTGTTACTACGACACACAGGTCGTGAAAAAAAAGAAAAATACTCTCTTATCTTACTATTTCTGCCACCTCCCTCTTATGCAGGCGGTGCTGAAAAACAACAATATTGTAGATACTGGAAAAATACACACCCTATTCTTATCTTAAGTTAGTACACTCAGATACAGGCATCTGGCATTTATTTTCACCTAGGACGTCCTGCACTTATTTTTCACCGCATGATGTGGCTTCTCACACATTGTAAGGTTACACAGATAAATAATTAAACACTTCGTCGCACTTTTAGTTCCATGGTTAGGTAGTGCGCGCCCCTTACCTTCCTCTCACAGCAGGTGACATGAGAAAAACAGGCTTCCCTCATGTCACACAGAGTCTGTCAAAATTACTTTAATTGTTGTAGTCGGCTCGGTTCGCGAGGTCTGTACTTGCGACGCTCCCTGTAGAAGCCTGGTTCCTCCCGGCCTCTGCAGATGCGCCAAGGTTGCACACGCCTGGCTTCAATCCCCGTCGGACTAGGGGGCGGGTTGACCCGCACTGGATCCTTGACAGCGTGCGGGGCAGAAGTCTGCGTTGTCATCCTCTCGCCCCGCAGGCCTGAAGCTGCCGCCGCCTCGGAACTCGTACCTGGCTCAGCTGCTGGCATCCGGTACTTCCTCGCCTGTAGGGTTTGGTGTCGGGTTCGTTGCTCTGCTGGTGCAGATTCGTCTTGGGGTAGCTCCGTTTTCCCTGTTACTTCACTCGCGCTTTCTTTCTCTTCTTCGTTTATTTCCGCCTTTCTCCCGCTCGACTGTTCGCTTTCGCTCGCCCTTCCGCTTCTGCCCACTTCTCCTTCGTTCGTGCACTCTCCCTCCCTCGCCTGTCGGCTTTCTCTTGTTGCATCTGGCGACTGTGTATTTTCCGGCCGATAAGTGGGTGTGGTTTCCAGCTCATTTATCGGCAGGTGTTGGGGCCCCTGCGCCCTTGAGACACTGCGATAGCGCGGAGGGGCAATGGCCGGCTTATCGTTTTGCCCCCCTATCCCCGCGCCATGGCACACCATTCGGTGACCTAGTGACACACTGCGGGATTCCCCTGGGCTGTTATTTGTACTTCCTGTGGGACTATCGGGGTAGGGTTCGGGTATAGGGCGCATCTGGTTCCGTGGCACCTTATGCATATTCCCCCTCTCGTCCTCTGCCCAATATACATTCCCCTGCCTCTCGACTATTATATACGGCCCCCGCCACTTAGGCGCAAATCCCGCACTGAATTTCTCACTAGCTTGGCTTAAAGGATGGTTGCGTATTAATATGTGACTACCCTCGGGCAAGTGATGTCTGGTGGTCTCTTGTTTGGGGTATTTCCGCCAGGTATACCATTGTTGGTTTCTCTGAGCTGCTCCAGTTCTCCATACAGCCTCTCTTCGTATTTCTTCAGGGGCGGGAANTTGGTTTCTCTGAGCTGCTCCAGTTCTCCATACAGCCTCTCTTCGTATTTCTTCAGGGGCGGGAAGTTCTGTAGGTACTGTTTCCCACTGCCATTCTCCAGGTCTGCGGAGATTGTACCCCAGTATTAGGTGGCTGGGAGAAGTTCCAATGGCCTCATTGTGCCGACGTCGCAGTGTATACAGGATCTCCGGTAGCTGTGTGTCCCATTGAGTATGATTCGTCCCCGTTTTAATTCTCATATTCTTCTTTAATTCTTGATTCCGGCGTTCGGTAGGGTTGGCCTGTGGGTGGTAAGCTGGAGTCGTCCAGTTTTCCGCCCCCCATGTCTCACAGGCCTTCCTCCATTTTACCCCCGTAAACTGGGTTCCATTGTCGGTTAACACACATTTCGGGTACCCCCATCGCGGAAATACCTCTCGCTCCATTTGCCGGATTATTGTGTGGGCCTCCTGGTTGGGTAACGGGAACGCCTCTGTCCACCTGGAGAAAAGATCGGTCACGACTAGGAGGTATCTCTTTCCTCGGTGTGTGCGTGGGTAGGGGCCCATGATATCGACGGCGATGTGTGTCCATGGAGTTTTCGGCCGACGGGGTGTGTATCGTATCTTTGGTGTAGGGTAGGCCTTGTTTTCATAACATTTCTGACACCTGGCGACATATGCCCTCACATATCGACTAATTCCTTGCCATGTATATCTGTTGGTCAGGGCCCTTAAGGTCTCGTGAAAACCCGGATGTCCTGCGTGGGGGTGGTCATGGTGGTGTTCACAGATACTGTCTTGTAGCTCGTGGGGGACTCAGATTTTCCATTGATCTGCTTGTGGGTGCGGTCTGGCCCAGATTATGCCATCTCTTCCCTCGTACTGTTCTGGATACCTCCTCATTAACTCCTGTAATTTGGGGTCGGCCTGCTGTTGGTCTCGTAACAGATTTTTGTTTTCGTGGAACTTTACTAACTGTAGTTCCACGTCATCCGGCCGTGGGAGTTTTGGAGGAGAGGGGGGCAGCATTCGCTCCCAGTCGTCAGTTTCTGTCTCTTTGTTGGGACTCTGTGGTTGACGGGATAAGGCATCGGGCAGCTCGTTGTTTGAGCCTGGACAATGCTCGATGGCGAAGGAGAATTCCATTATCAATAAGGCCCACCTACCCAATTTGGCTTTCTCGTCACTCTTGGTTTCCAGCCATGTAAGGGCCTTATTATCCGTCCTGAGAATGAATGGTCGGTCCTCAAGGTAATAGCGGTATTTGCGGACTGCCCAAATAACCGCCCAGCACTCCTGCTCATTGCTGTGGTAGCGGCGTTGTGTCTCGTTTAGCATGGTACTAGCATACGCGATAATTCGTCACTGGTTCTGTGACTGCTCCTGGTATAGGACAGCGCCCATTTCGGCTCCACTTGCGTCGGTCTGTAAAATTAGGGGTAATTCTGACATAGGCAGGTATAGCATGGTTATGTCGCCATATCGCGCCTTTAATATTCGGAATGCTTCTTCGTGTCTGTCTGTCCACTTCCAGCGAGTTGTTTTGAGTAGGAGTTCATTGAGGGGAGCCATAATAGGGGCGACATCTGCTATAAACTCTCTGAGCCAATTACATAACCCCAGAAAACGTTTCAACTGTCTCCTGTTAGTTGGTACTCTCGCCTCCTCAATCTGTCTCACTTTCTCGGGCTTTGGATAATTCCCGTCTTGGGTAATTATGTGCCCTAAGTATTCTACTCGGGTCTTCCCGAAGTGACACTTCTCCAGTCTGCACGTGAGTCCATGTAGTTCAAAGCGCTCCAGGACTTTTTGCAAGTGCACCTGATGTTCTTCCCAGGTGTGCGAATATACAATTACATCGTCCAGATATGCTAGGCAAAATTGGCCGCTATAGCCCGTCAAAACTACTGCTGACATCAGTCTTTGGAAAGTAGCGGGTGCATTCTTCAACCCGAAGGGCATTACCCAAAACTGCAGGGTTTCACCTTCTGGGGTTGTAAACGCCGTATATTTCCTGGATCCTGGGTGTACCGGGATTTGCCAGTATCCACTGCGCATGTCTAGAGTGGAGAATATACGTGCGTCCCCTAGGTCGCGGAGCATATTAGCCAGGTTTATAGTTGGGGGTGCTATAGGGTATGTGATATTGTTTAAGGCCTGGTAGTTCACACAAAAGCGAAGTTCTCCATCTTTCTTTGGCACAAGCACCACTCTGGCGTTATATGGTGAGTCAGTTGGCTCCACTATTCCTTGCGATTTCATCTCGGCTACCTGGTCTAAAATTATTTGCCTGCGGTAGGCGGACGGGTTCCCTGGTCGGCAGTATATGGGACGAGCATCGGTTACGCAGATTTCATGCTGAATGGCCGTGGTCTGATTTAATCTGCCGGTATGCTCAAATACGGCTACGTGAGCGTTGAGTATCCGCAATAATGTCCTGAGTTGGTCAGCCTCGAGTTGGTGGTTTACCCATTCATTACAAATTTCTTGTAATTTTTGTGTGTTTATTGGGGCTTCCCAGTTAATGGCCATCCTATCGTGCTTGCCCAAATATAGGTGCTGTTGTCCACAGTCGATTATGCAATTTTGGCTTGTTAGCCAATGTTGCCCGAGGATAATCTCCTCCACTAAATGCGGTGCGCAAAAAAATTCAGTTTGGACTGTTTCTACCTCTGTGGACACTGGCAATGTAATAACTCCGTCTATGGTCAGTCGTGACTCAGACTGGGCCATTTGAATTATTCTGGAGTTTTTCTTTATCTGGCTTTTCTGTTCGGGAGTTAGCAGCTGGCTTTTAATGAAATTGCCTGTTGGAGGTGGTGAGGGGGGTGGAGTGGTAGAACGCAGAACAATGCCTTTTCAAACACATGTCCTGGTTTCTGAAGGTTTGCCCGGAGGGGCGGGGGAGGGGGTAGTACCTCGCCCCTAGTTTACTCTCGTCAGCTACTTTTTTGGGGCTTTTCCACCTCGTCCTGTGGTTAGCTAAGAAGGGGGTGTTTTCTCGGCACCAATCCAGCTCGTCAGCTATTCCTTCCGTGGTGCGTATATTTTGAGTTTAGGCGAAATACACATGATAATTTGCTGATATCTCGAGAAATCCCTGCGCTCCACAGATCTCCCGGCAGGCTAGAGGCGTACGGGGTGAAGGGGGGGCAGGGAGGCCTACACAGCAGGACGCGCAGCAAGACACGTGGCTGCGGTCCACCACCTGCCTCGTGCCACGTGTCGCCTGGTTATGCTCGGGGAGGGGGGGGGGGGGGTTGTGGGCCAGCGTCGCTCTAAAATTCCTAAATCGTCACACGACAACCTTATGCGCGAATCTAGACTGTGGTAACAATGTTAGATCTAAAGTGTCGTCAGCTTATTCGAACAAATAAATGTATACTTTGAGAAGGAGAATCTTTATATTTTTTTACCTCAAGTGAAGGTAAACGCAGATTATAAACTATAATCTGCATCTTGTTAGTCTTCATATTCACACTTGTCATATCACTGATCTTTACCACAAAGGGAGAGCTCACTCTACTGAATAACTACACCATGACTAACTACCAGCAATCGTTAAATATTTGCCAATAAAAGGGCATTTACTCATGTGACGGGATTTGGGAAATATAGCATACTTTAGGAAATTTTAATATATTAGCTGTAAATTTTGGTGGTGGGGTTATATTATTACTGCACTGTTATTCATCTATAAATTAAAAAAATTGAAAACTGTTATTGTTAATAGGATGTCAAATAAGTAATATTTTAAAATTAGCACAGACCAAGTAAGGTTTGTCCGTATTTTACGAAGTGTTGATGTTTTTATCCATAAATTTTAACATACTGGTTCACCCCTTTGACCTCCCAGTTTTGAGATCTGAAATGCTTAGAAAGTTTTTATACCTTATTCCTTTTTTTATTGTGCTTGTTTTATGCCAAAAGAATAATGAGGGGTTGGTTTGCTAATTAAATACATCTAGATTTGCATATAAGAAACTTATATCAATGTCTTATCTGGGGTTCAAACCAAGAATAATTTGCTGTAAAGCTTGCCTTTAAGGCATCCACCTACTCTGCGCTTGAACTACGTTACAGTATGTTTGAAAAACCCCTTTGTTATATAAATATTAAACGTGTCCTCATTTGGCTTATCTACGAAAAGAAAATTCTTATGACTAATAAATTGTCCATTGATTGCCTTACGCATATTAGAAACACAATTTCGGTGTCCTCTAACATAGCTAAAAACAGCCTTTTCTGACTGGTATACCTAGAAAAAGCGCAATTTCGTGGTGATGCAGTTGAATGAATCTCTCTCTTGCCCTATTCCAATGTTTGTCAAATACTTTGACAAAGAGTGCTGCATTATAGAATAGCAATTTAATATTGTTCACCTATAACTCAAGAGTGTATTTGTGCTGTGAACTCCATTAAAATAATTGAAAGACACTATGAACTACGTACTTTTTTGTTGTAAACCCCAATGTTTCCAAAAAAAATTGCTAACTCGTGTTTCCGATTAATAATTCCCTCCCACTTCTGAGAAATCACCTCTCCACCAGTGCCACTCAGTTTTCTCTTACAAGTCTGCATTCTGTATATACTCATATTAGGCTATGGTGTGCGCAAAAATAAATTTTTTGTAAGTGAATGCAATATAATTGTATAACTGTGACGGGTAACGCATATTGTAAGTAGACGCACCGCTGACAACCCCCCCTCCAAAATCTTATCCCCGTGAGCGCCCTCAGTTAGGCACGTGCTGCGAGACACGTGTCGCTTGGCCAAGTCGACCTGGGAGGACGGACAGGCAATTAACGCATCCTGAGGTATGCGAGCAATTTTCGCCCACAAGGGAATTAAGACACGTGCCAAGGAGGGCAGCGGCTATAATATTTCCGACCCACCCGAGATACACAAGAAAAGGGCATACAGAGCTTGGCAGTTGTGCCATGAGTCTCCCCCTCCCCTAGCAAAATACAGGAGAACATGAACACACGCCGCGAAAATGCTGAGGTAAGCTGAGTTTCGCCGATACAAGGCTAGTTAGCCGCGGGAAAAGGGCTGACAGCGTTTGGCAGTGGGCGCAAGTCACCCCCCTCCCCTTCCACAACGAGTGAAGACACATGTAAGGTTCTAAGGGGGGCGTCAAGAGAGTTTAAAAGCCGACTTGCGGAGCAAGGAGGGGATCAGTCAGATCAGAAGTTTGAGAGAGTCAGTCGGATCGTGAGGTCACCGGAAGAGGCGTTTTGTGGAGTCGTCCGTCGAGAAGAGAACCCGGAGCAGCAGTCGTGGAGGGTTGTTACCGAAGCCAGGGCCTGCGAAAGACTGCCCGAAGCACCGGACCTCAACCTACCGCCGGAACACTTAGAGCTACCAGTATAGCTAAGTATCAGCATCTTCGCTCAAAGAAACCTCCCCGATGCCTAGCGTCCCCTCCCTCCAATACGTTAGCAACAGTTAGCACAAGTACGTTAATTAGCCCTTAAGGCCCTCAACTCGCAAGGTACCACATCTCTGGGTTTGTATATGTCTATAATATTCAAGACAATATAGCCCAGTCAATTGAAACATCGAGTGACTACAGTTATTCTTTTACTACCCCTATTCAACATCCGCGGCGCCCATAGTCTGCGCCAGAGAGATAACTCAGACCCTATTTACCACCCTGTATCCCAAAGTGGGGAGTAGCGTCAACTGTACCATTTATTTCCACCTCTCTACCATATTGAGAGGCCACCTATAAATTCTTTTTAATTTGAAATTTATAGAAACCTTAATTTTATTTAGGGATGTCAAAATACAAATTTTTCTAGATTCCAATTGCAAAACCTTTTACTCAATTCCACTTTTATTACGATACCATAAATTAGGATATATGGATTATCAACATATATGCCTACAGTCAATGTATCCTTTTGAAATTTTGTTGTATAGGTCAATGTACAGACAAAAATATGAAGAAAATTACAGGAAAGACTTTCTGGTGTGCTAAGTTAAGTTAATTTCCTATATTTATGTAAAGTTCATACTTATCTAATTAGGTCTAACAAGTTCATATATTAAGAACTAAAAAAAATATTATTTTAATCAGTTTTTTTTAAATCTGTGATTTATTTGTAATGAATATTTGACAAAGTATTATAAAAAAAAGTTAAACAAAAGTTTTCAACACTTAATGCAATATTTTAGGTTAACTCATGAAGCTAGAAATAAGTAATATGTACACACAAATGTTGTTGCATTTCAGTGGTGAAACTGAAATACGAGTAACTTTTCATTTAGCATTGCTAAATCCTGTAATAAAATTAAATAAACACAAATTTATCATAAAATAACAAATCTTAAATAAGAGAAATAAACAACTATTGTCATTTACAAATTTTTGTGTAAGAAGTGTAGCGTATTCAGTTTTTGGTCGCATATTAACCTTGCTGAGCTGAAAAGTCTCTCTGAAAAAACTGTAGATGGCGGAGTAGGCAGATACTTCCTGACCCTCTGGAATTCAACTATATTTTTACAGGATAGCAGCACATCAGTATCTGGTTGCATGACTGGTTCTCTGAGATAACTGTCTACTTTAGCACAAAATATTTATTCTTTACTTTTACTTACAGTTGTTCATCAGCAGTAGTTTTGGAAGAGGCATCTACACAATCCACTGCCAGTTTAAGTTTCTCTCGTGCAGAATTGAGTGATGTAGGGAAATAAAAAACAAATCCCTTTAATCTAGGATCCAAAAGTGTGGAAACTGCACTCAATGTCTGCTGCTTTAAATCACCACAACGTAGCTTTCAGATAGTTCAAAATTCCCTGAATACTATATCCGACTGGTGCAGGTTTCTCGAGTTTCTTCTTGATGCTATTAACAATTGAATTACCTCAGATATGCCAACTTTTGGTGAACTCACAGCAAATGTTAAATGATCAAAAATTCTTAGCATACCAAAAACATGTTCCATAAGGTTCCAGTTGTGTGCAGATAATTCATAAGGCAACTCCAGGTCCATAGCTGCTATCGATATTGCATGCTTCTGTTCAAACATCCGTGACAACATGTGCAAAGTGGAATTCCACCCTGTCACTTCATCTTGAATTAGCCTGTGCTTGCTAAAGTTTACTGCCTCCTGAGCTTTACGTAAAACTTTGCAAGCATATGCAGAGTGTTTGAAAAATTTTTTGGCAACTTGTAATTAATGTATTTACCTGCTTTGAACTGAAAAGTGCATCCTTCAGAACAAGTTGTAATGTATGGGCCAAGCAAGGAAGAAGATGATAGCCTGACATTTCTATGACAGCAACGACATTTTTTCCATTGTCCTTCACGACTGCAACCACCTTCTCTTGCAAATTCCACTGAGTAAATGTTTTCTTTAAAAATTCAAAAATATTCAATGCTGTGAGACTAACCTTGGGGAAAGGCACAACCTCAATACTAACATGGTGAAGAACAAAGTCATGAGTGGCAAAATGTGCTGTAAGACCTAGATAATCATAGTTTCAAGTCGATATCCATAAATCAGTTGTAAAACGGGCATGTTCTGCATGTTTCAGAAGTTCTTGAGTTTTATCTCTTGTCTTCCGACATAGTTCTGGAATAACCTTTCCAGCAATGGTATTTCTAGATGGTAATGTGTATCGTGGTTCAAGGTGTGCCATCAAATTCCTATATCCCCTATCCTCAA
The DNA here is from genome assembly GCA_002778355.1 of Clitarchus hookeri. Taxonomy (NCBI): domain Eukaryota; kingdom Metazoa; phylum Arthropoda; class Insecta; order Phasmatodea; family Phasmatidae; genus Clitarchus; species Clitarchus hookeri. Next base: position 305,077 of record NQII01000998.1, on the reverse strand, counting down.
CAATACTAAAAGGACTATTATCCCAACATATCATTTGCGCCATATTCTGTATAATGGCTGTAGCTCGTGGATCACGTGGCTTAAATTAAGTTTTCTTTTCCCAGAGACTTGTCAATGTCTGCTGATTCTGTTCTTGTTTGAATTTCTTATGTAGGCCTACTGAAGATGATGCTTCTTCCGGACATTTCAAGTTGCTGGGAACACTGGATGACTTGCTGCTACATGCATCTTTGCCCAAAAGATCTTCTGGAAACATCATTATTGGCAATTTTCTTGTACTCGTGTTTACTTAAGTGTTTTCTCATGTTATTAGGTGTGTGACAAGCCCCACCTGTAAAATTTTTGCCGATCACAAACTGCAAAACGCGTAATTTACGTCGTTATTCATAAACAAAAAAATAATTCCACACATTGCTAGACATTTTCTTCACAAATAAAATCCTCAGTACATCGAAAACTTTATAATACTACCCACGTGCACACTTTTAGAACAAAGACGGAAACACCTTCAAGCATAGATAGATGTTAGTTGCATTCGCCACTAGGACAAAATTAATGGTCTAATATATTTGGTGAAGGTACACACCGAAAAAAAATTGCTTCAAATACGTTCAAGCAAGACTGCTACAACTTGCACCTTGCAAACATTAATCATATCATCATATTGCAATTATCCATGCTGTAAAAAAATAATGTTTGAAAGGTATACATTTTTATTATCCTTAAATGGATGCGCCCTTATTTTCAAAACCCAAATTATATAATGCCCGCTGCCTGAATGTAGCTACGACTTTTTGTCCGCAAGTGTTCTTGGCAACTCAACCAAAACTGAGTTTTCATGTACACATTTAGACTATTTACGTGAAAAATTGCAAGTTGTTTATTATTATTATTATTATAAACAAGAAAGTTAGGCAGAATTATTTTTAAAATACAGCGCCCGGGAATACAATAAATTATTATAACTGGTTGGCAGAAGTACAATTTTAACTGTTGGCAGTACTGGTGTCAAATTAATAAAATTGTAATTGCCATGTTTATTTTAACATGTGTCTCATTTTCCTATTTATGTAACGACACAGAAGCTTATATTTGTCATTCCACCGCAAATAGAAAGTAAAAAAAAAAAAAAAAAAAAAGGATTTAGATAACAACACAGCAATTTACCGCCAATAGTAAGTACATTTTCTTACGTGGATTAGCATCAATTTGTGGTTTGCAGCTAATCAAAAATACGCAATGGTTAAAGCTAACCTAATTTCGTGATAACTTATAAGTGTAGAGAGACTCTATTTACTATTTAGATAACAACACATGAACTTATATTTGTTATTCTACCGCAAATTGTAATGCACTATGGTTAAACCTATCCTCATTTGATGATAACTTATAAGAATTTAGATCTAGGTAGTCAGACACTATATTCTCATGATTCTCATGATACAAAGGAATCGGGTGAATCTAGGAATGGAATTTGATATCCCTATTTTTATTCTAAATGAAATGCATTGCACATGGAAAAATGGTACAATTTCAGTTCCATACCAGACCGCAACCACTTCACAGCCAAATAATATCATAATTCGCTTCTTATCAAAAATTTCCACATCCAGTTATCTCCCACGTAGGGGTCTTAATACACCATCTCGTTCAGATTTTTTAGTGCTCATCTTGTAAGGATTTAAAAATAAATTTAATTACAAAATTAAAAACTATGAAAATTTAATATATATTAGATAAATCTTATTTGATATTTTATTCAGTGATCTGAATCAACTATGGATACACATAAAATAAATAAACAATGGCAATCTGGTACTGAGGAAAGGTAGAAAGTTAAAGAGAAAGGTTTAAAGTGTGCATCATCAGTTAAAAAAAAACGAACCCATTTGTATTTTGGAAGTGTAGCTAGTTTTCCATTTAACTCAGCTGAATTATTATGTTTACAAAACACCAATAATTTAGTTTAAACTGTGATGATGATGATGATGTTTTCAGTAACAGAAGTAGTAGTCCTAGGTAATGAAGGCCTATACGTTATTCAGGATGTTATAGATTGCCAGACCCTGTAATATTGAGAGGTGCAGTAGCTTCCCTAAACATGTGAAACTGTATCGGAAAAAGTTTTGCCTTGCCCGGCTTGAGCATGTTTGTGATTGTTGAGTTAGAAACACACAACATATAACCCTTTTGTCTCGCACACTTACATTAGATTTCTCATCCCGTTCAAAATATTTGCAACTGGAGACATGTTGAAACCATTGGAAATTGTTGAACGAACCAAACAAAAAAAAACCAATGGATTTCAACTTTAATTAATCAAAATAAATTCAGCTTGGCTTTAAACTGGATTTAATTATTGATTTAACTGATTAGTGAAACACTAAGATAGCTAAATCCAGATCTAAATAAAATGACAGAAAAATTAACTCATCTCTAAGTGATGTTGAAAACCGAATCAAAATCCATCAAGTAGTTGAGAAGTACTAAGTGAATACACAGACAGACGCGGATAAGCGACTTTGTTTTATACTATTTAGAGATGACTGTAGAAATTCTGCCAAATTATAAGCTGCAGTATGGTACTAAATGTGACCTAGCTCTTACATATCATAGCTTGGT
>NQII01000998.1:285925-298305 GCA_002778355.1 Clitarchus hookeri | reverse complement strand
ACGCAGAAGTGCCGCAAGACGACGTGGCATGGACTCGACTAATATCTGAAGGTATGTAGGAGGCATTGAAATCTGCACCAATTTGAGAAAGGGTTGCACGTCTGTCACGTTTAATGATTCTCGTCAGTTGTTGTTTGTCCCGTTCGTTCACGATCTTTTTCCGGCCGCAGCGATGTTGAAGATTTGATGATTTACCGGACTCCCGATATTCACTGTATATTTGTGAAATGGTCGTACGCGAAAATCCAAATTTTTATTGCTACCTCGGAGATGCTATGTCCCATCTCTCGTGCACGACTATAACACCACGTTCAAACTCACTTAAATCTTGATAACCTGCCATTGTAGCAGCAGTAACCGATCTAGCAACTTTGCCAGACGCTTGTTGTCTTATATAGACGCTGCTGATCGCATCGCGTTACTCTGATTGGTTCCATACCTCTGTTATTTGCATACGCACACCTATACCAGTTTTTTTTTTGGCTCTTCAGTGTACAATGCAAATTTTAAGTTTTTTACTTATTTCATTTTTTTGTAATTTTATTGTAAAGTATCTTCTAATAATTATAAGATTCCCACCCAGATGGTAATGACTGAGCAAGGGGAATTTGTGGTGGCAACACACTGAACTACCTGCAAGAACAGAACAAATCTTGCTTCATGTCACACCAGGCAAGCCTATCAAGTGGTACAAACTCAGCATTTTGTAATTTACAATTCATTATGTGTACAGGAAACGCATTGCCTCCCAGGGGCGGACTGGGGATGTAGAGGCCTCGGTTGGAAACAGTAGCATATCCAGGTTTGGATTTTGGGTATGGGCCTATTATCGTTGAACCTTGGGGAATATAAAAACTCAAAGTGTATCAATGACTTGGTCTCAAGAACATTTTCAAATGAAATAATTTAAATTTTTATTTTTTAAGTTACTTAAATTTTCCTGAAACTATATAACAAATATGTTTGTAACTGGGACAGTTTATNTAAATTTTTATTTTTTAAGTTACTTAAATTTTCCTGAAACTATATAACAAATATGTTTGTAACTGGGACAGTTTATATAATTTTGTGTAGTTATTTAAACCTTAATTGGTGGTGATTTTACCATGGATAGAGAATGAAAGCATTTTTCGTTAGTTGGTTGTTGATTTTTACTCTCAGATACCAGAACACAAATTTATGCTATAAATAAAATAAAGATGTAGTATTTATTTAAATAATAATAATTTAATAGCATTTCAGAACTTTAAACTGTGAATAGCAAATGTAATATTTGACCACTTACAATAAAAAGTGTCACTTTGACACAGATAAAATGATAGTTAACTTATATGTAGTCAGAATCTTGTGACACTGCATATGCTTTCTTTGGGCAAATATCAAAGCAAAAAAGCAAAGCTTTGAATGGTAGTGTGAGAGTATTACAATATTAAGTTATTATTGGCTTTTAAAAAAGAAGACAGCTAACTTCCTACGAAGACTCCGAAAACTTGTCGAGAACAATGGTGTGGCCTATTATGTATCAGAGTTCTCTTTCGACTGTGATAAGTATGACTCTCCTCAAAACCTTTGATGACATCATGTTTCGTAGTATACTCTTAAAAATCCCCAGCTTGTTACAGCATCGTTTACGTGAAATATGAGTACAATGATGTATAAGAGCAACATTGTTTAACTTAAATACATCCCTGTACATTCTTTTGTACAGACCTCATTCTATAATTAATATTTAACCCTTTTCTTTAAAAGCCAAGCTCCTTATTCTTCTCAAGTTCATCCTGGGGTAACATACATAGCTTCTTGAAAATAATTAAATTTACTAAATAAGCACAAATTTTAATTTCATTTCATATAATTACAAAACGAAACTGGCATATTTTAGTTTTCCGTTTAAGAAAAGTAAATATACACAAATGTTTAAATATTCGCACCTTGAGTGTAGAAACAAAAAAAATCATACTTCCAGCTAAAAAAATTTATACACAGTCTGTTACAAAATTCTTACATAAAATGTTTACATGCTGAAGTTTTATTCATGTAAGACCAAATATTATTTTAAAATCCTTTATATTTAAAAATGAAACAAAGTGCCTATATTAACCAATATTGGACATACATATGAGTCTGTATCATACTCAAGATCTCTGCTCTCTGGATGAAAATCTGTTTTCAACTTCAGGGAGGAGTTGCATGCAAAATTCAAAAGCCCACTTCTAGTATCTTCCTTTACCACATCACAGTAAGTGTACACAGGCTTTTCAGAATTTCATTTAAGTATTTCTTTGAACCCTGGATTTAGGAAGCTGAACTCTTAAATGTGTCAAATGAATGTTCTGAGCTTTGCAGGCGATTCTTAGAACATTCATTTGGCACATTAATTTTTAACATAGCAAACTGCTGTATAATTTAAATTAGAAAGGTAAAGAGCTATTAATAGACAAATTATTATTTTCAAAATTTTTCCCTGTTATGTTTATTGTTTAAGAGAAAGTGTTAGTTCATTTTGTGTCAACGTGCGGTGTGTACAGTAATCACCTTCCATAGCAAACAGAAATTTTGCTTTTACTTTTTTTTTTTTTTTGTAGCAGCAATGGCTAAATTAAAAGCTGAAAATAAATGGTGTCAACTTCTAGTTGCAGTCAATAATAAAAAAATTACATATATTAAAATTAAAAACAAAACATTCTATTTCCAAATAATTGCACATGTCTCACGTATAACATGCATCATTCAGAAAGTTTTTCACGTTAAAATTAATTGTAGATGTTTGTTCATAGTTAAACAATTTGCTCAAAGTGTATAGAGAATGCAGCTATCATGAAATGTTGGCACCACTACAAAAGATAGTGCAAGAATATATGTAAATGCTTAAAATAACAAAAAAAAGTGTTTGTACATAGATTTAAAATGTTCATAATGACTGGACATTTGGGCGTTAAAGTATCAGCAATAAGGGGAATAAGTTATAGTTATGGCCTCAAATATGGTGTCAATGTAAATTAGGAATTTTATTGGTGGGTTGTTAAAAATTAATTAAATAATGCTGCTTCAACAAATAGGGGTGCCAGTATAGGCAAATATTGAGATGTTAAAACTTGCTTGTCAAAGAAAAGCGGAAGTGAATGAAGAATAAGTAACATAATATTAGACCATTTTTATATCTTGCTGCTGTGAGTGTTGTCATTGTGAGTTGAGGAGTGGGACAAGATTTGCAGTCCTGGTGGAGAATGCAAGACAGAGTTAGTGTCGAGGCAATGTCCTGTAGCAGTTAACAGTTAGTGAATAAAGAATTAAGAAGGATACGGAAACACAATGTGGCGCAGTCTGTAGGATTAGTAATTTTGAATGAGTGAAACAAGTGTTAATTGGGATAATTGTTTGTTGATATGCACAACAACTCGGGGATGATGAAGTCGTTCAAGCCACTATCACTATTGATTCTAGATGGGAATCTATCTGAAAACTGTTTAAAATTTAAGCAGAACTTCAAGATCTTTATGTTAGCGATGGGTTTTGTATCAAAAGAGTCTTATGTTAAAGTGGCCATGCTATTGAATGTTATTGGAGATGAGGCATTGGAACTGTATAATACTTTTGAATTAATAGAAGAAAACAGAAAAAACTACACAAACCTTTTGCAGGCCTTCGTAGAATATTGTGATCCTGTAAAGAACATTGTAGTAGAACAATTTAAGTTTCACAGCAGGTTGCAAGAAGAGGGCGAGTCCTTCGAATAGTTTCTGCCGATTTGAAAAAAATTGATAAGCTTTGAGTTTGATACCTGCCAAATGCTGAAGTTTGGAAGTAGGTATTGATTCTGCTCTGCGGCGTGAGGCGCCAGCACTTGATGCTAGCCCTCAGTGATAGGGCGTATAAATACGTCGACACTGTTGTCTCTAGGTCCAATTTACTAATAACCTACACTATACTTGTGAGTTCATATAATCGAGTTTTATTGTTGCTTGAACAGGTTAACAGGTACATGAACTCACGANATACACTATACTTGTGAGTTCATATAATCGAGTTTTATTGTTGCTTGAACAGGTTAACAGGTACATGAACTCACGAGACAAAACTCCCCTCCCCTTTTTCTATGTAGGCTACGTATGGTTTGACGCCGCGACTGGCGTCGGGGGGGGGGGGGGAAGATTCTTCACACTTGGTGTAGAACTACTTATCTGACACTGCTGCGCTGTCTTCCCTCGGCTGGCGGCTTGGTGGGGCGTCCCGACGCCTGGCCTCGAAGTTCCTCATTCTCGGGTCCATGCAGGACTCTGCGTTTGACGACGTCGGACTGGCTTTTCTCGGATGCTTCCCGCCGCACGTCCCGCTTGACGGCCTCCGACTGAGGTCCACGTCTTGATGCATTTGGCGAACTCGTTTTCTCTCGGCTCCCGGTACACCCTTCTCGTTTGACGAAGTCTGACTGACTTTTCTCGGATTCTTCCCGCCGCACGTCCCGTTTGACGGCCTCCGACTGAGGTCGACGTCGTGATGCATTCTCGATCCTCGACTGACTCCGACTGACTGACTGACTGCTCGATCCGCGACTGACTGACTGACTGACTCGTTCATCGCACTGGCTTCGTCCGGCTCCGACCCGGACGCCTCGCTTCAGGTCCCCCGACTGACTGATTCGACGTCTCTCCACTGACTGCCCTGTTGCTCCCCCCTTCGTGTGGTTTTGTAGCGTCCATCACCATATTCAACTTGCCCCATCTCTGCACGTGTCCGGAGTGCTTGTCGTCCCCCTGGGTCATAAAACACGTGGCCGCTGCTCGTGTGGTCCGCAGCCGGCCTGGCGTCGTCCCTTGGTTCTGGCCTGGAAGTTTATTATCCCGTTCTGCACGCACGTCCGCTAAAAGCTCTCATGGTTTATTGCGGTACAGCCCGGGATAGATGCAGCTGGTGGTGGGATCTCGGTGTCCCTTGGGCAGCTGCACAATGCAGCTGTGTCCGCGTCCTGGTGCCTTCCGTTGTCTCCGGAGGTCGTCTGCACGTGTAGGAACAGTTGCACNGCTCCTGGCGTCACTCTGCCGGCACATCAACAAAACCCTTAATCCTTATTGCGGTCGTCCGCCGGCGAGCTTCGCCAGAGCGTGTGTTCTGACGAATAAAATATAGGGACGCAGAATGCGTCAAGTTTAAGGACCAAGCTGATGTGTTGTCCAGGATAGAATAGTTCTCGGCATACAAGATAAAGGTCTCTAAGAACATCTGTTGAGAGAACTGGATCTAACATTGCCTAAGGCGATTGAGCAGTGTCGGGTGGTCGAACTAGGAAGCCAGTAATTGGAAATGGTGCAAAACAAGGTTATGGTAACATCAGTTAAGAAACACATGATGACTGGGGAAGGCTCAGGGTATTACAAACAAACAGACACTGTTCAGAGGTACACAATTACTGCAAAAAAGGAAGACGGTGGGCCCAATGTTGCTTTTTGTTGCAAGTATTGCGAGCGAATACATAAGAAGAGGGAGTGTCTAGCATATGGGAAGTTGTGCCATAAATGTAAGAAGATGAACCATTTTTCAGTAGCGTGTACGCAGAATGTTGCCGAAATTACGCTGCCACAGGATAACCTAGAAGAGTTCTTTGTTGATACAGTGGAATCTGTACCAGTAAGTGCAACATCTGGGAAATGTTGTAAAATGACCCATGGGGTAGGTACTGTTGAACAGGTGACTCGAGTGTGGATACAAATAATAACTGTGGTGGACAAGCAAGTAGTCTTAAAACTGGACACAGTTTTGGAAGTTAGTACTATTCCTGAAAATATCTGGCAGTCTGTGGACGAGTCGAAATAAAGGGTAAGGAAATTACACTTGAAGGTATTGGGGGGACAAAAGTCAAACCACTATGTGTTGCTTCCCTGAGGTGTTCAGCAAAGGATTTGGCAGCACAACCTCATAACCTTGAATTAATTGTGGTGGATAATGAACATTGCAAAGTGCCTATTTTGGGGTTACGTGGTTGTCCAACACTGGATCTTGTATTGGGTGGATATCTAAATAGTGTGCAGGTGGGTGGTCTAACTGAGGACAGATTCAGGACAATGTTCATTGTGCCAGTTTTATTGGCACTTGTTTCATGTCATTTGTAATTCTGTTAATTTCTTTCTTATTTATTTGGTATTTTGCCAAAAAAAAAATCTGTTTTCCTTTTGAAACATGCTCTAGTTATGCTTAATTTTTTTTGTTTATTCAATTTGAAGTTCTAAAACAAACTTTATTATCCGAAAATGATGCAATGTTTAAATATTTACCTATTATATATTTTGATGCTTTTGTTAAAAAAAATTTTTTCTTAATGTGTATCAANATCTGTTTTCCTTTTGAAACATGCTCTAGTTATGCTTAATTTTTTTTGTTTATTCAATTTGAAGTTCTAAAACAAACTTTATTATCCGAAAATTATGCAATGTTTAAATATTTACCTATTATATATTTTGATGCTTTTGTTAAAAAAAATTTTTTCTTAATGTGTATCAATTATTAACGTACATAATATAGCATAAATTCTTATTTTCAGTTAGAAAAATGAAAAACTTCAATTTTGAATTATGTCTTTCTTGACTGCCAGTTATGTATCAATTAGTCGCACTAGACCATGAATTGTAATGTTTTGTCTAGTTTTCCCATTAACTTTTACAGACATTAAAGAATACCAAGAAAAGGACAGTAATTTGAAACAAATCATCACAAATTTAAAAACGGGTATTGAACATAAACCATACTTTCTTCCGAAGGTCTCCTTTGTTGCAGATCTCGTGACAAACGTAAACGTATTGTATTGCCTGATCATCTAAAACCTTTGATATTTTAGTATTTTCATACATCACCTCTTGACGCTCACCTGGGTACACACAAAACTATTCAGGCTATCCATCAGCACTTCATTTATAAAGGAATGAATGCTGAAATCTCTGAGCAAGTGAAATTTTGCAAAATTTGTGCTTTGAGCAAGCCAGCTCAGAATACATATTTAGGTTTTCTGTCTTCAGATGTAGCTGAAATTCTATGGAAAAATTGTTCATTGATTGGTGGTCCTTTTCCTAGAAGTAAATTAAGAAATAATATGTTGTTAGTGTGTGTTAATGCTTTCACTAAATTTGTATGGTTAATCCCACTTTGAAAAACAATGCTATCTCCACTATTCGTGCTCTTCAAGTACGTTTTTTTTTCTTCAAAATTTTGGTACTCCATCTATTGTTTCTGATAACGGTTCATAGTTTACCTCTCATATTTTTAAGAACATGTGTTTTTCTCATATCATACGCCACATAATCTTATCCCCATACAATCCTCCTCCTTCACATGCGGAGCGTTTCAATTGAAACATTCATTTGGCACTCATTGCTTTCCATATGACAGACCAAACAAATTGGGATAAAAATCTCTCTTCGCTTCAAATAACATTCAATTATGCCAAACATGAATCTCAGAAAACTAGCCCTTTGAACCTTATGTTTACCTTTGCCCCAAATAACCCTTGGTCAAATTTGTGGCATCTAAATGACTTGTTTCTGAACGATCCTAAGGACGTTCGTGATATTTGGGCATCTGCCCTCAAGTATTTTAATCGCGCTCATTTCAGGATTTGTGCCAATTATAATAAAGGTTGCATTGATAATCCTCTTTCTTCTGTGCAAATCACACCCTGTCAGCAGGGCAGCTGATAAGGATATAGCAAAAAATTTCTTACTGTTGGTAGGGCCTGTATCATATCCAACTTTTTTGAAGCCAGTCACTGCCGCTTTAGTTGATATCATTTCAGGAGCAATTATTACAATAGCTCATGTCTTGCATTGAAAAGATTTCATGCTACAAAGTAATTTTTTTTTGAGCTGCTTAGGAGCTGCAAACTGTGCACTTGTTTATTTGGTTGTACACATACAACAATACACACAACCACACACACACAGCCACACTATTTGTTTCTTCCTCAAAATAATCCAGTAACTTTTGTTACTTGTTAGATCCTGACTTTGTCTTGTTCATGGATTGAGCCAAGTCATTTTAGGATCCATGTATTTTTGTGAGCTCACACTTAAAAAAAAAATCTGTGGTACAAAACTAAGTTAAACTGAAGTACTATACCAAGTTGAGATACTAAGTTAAGCTGTTCTAGAGTGAATTCATTTGTCTTTGTAACAAATAATGGTGTGTGTTTGGAATTCAGATTGTTTGATTGTTTTTGTGTGTATATATATGTGTGTGTGTGCTCATGCATGCATGCAAGTGTGCGTGTGTATTACTGAAATTTTGGTGTTCAGTGTCCAGTTAATTTAAATATTTTGTATTTGTTTGGGTATTGAACTAGTTAGGTTTCTGAGTAATCTTTTGTAGATGTGACATACTCTGGTTTAATTGGGTCTTGATCTGTAGGTCATCTGATAATTATTTGATCATTTAGTGGTTGATGTTTTACCATTTAGTATGGTTAATATAATGGTAATTTGTGTTTGGTTTGCTGTTAGGTATCATCTGTCTTAACCTTGCAGTCTTTCTTTTTGCCACCTTATTCTTTATGGGGTAACATTCTGGTTTTTTTTCTCCAGTTTCTCCTGGTTAGACCATGTTTGCGCCCTTGGGCATCTTCCTGGTTGTTGCCAGCTTCTTTTGTGTTTCATTGATCAGAGTAAATAATTTGGACACTGGAGAGTGATTTTTGAAAAATATGAAGATCTTACCTTTTCTTATAATTTCTATTCTATTTTGTTGAACTTTGATCTTCGAGAGTTGCAAGAAAAATGTGCTTAATTAGACGTTATGTTGAATACAGTGCTTAGTGTGCACAAAAACTTTGAAAATAACAACTTTTCATTTGATCAAAATTTCAATTTTGCGCTATTACAATTAGTGCCTTTAAGACTGAATTGCGTATGCTTACCTCTCTTCTGCCCCAGTCGCATACTAAAAGGGAAATGTTAGATATTGGAGGCAAGATTCTTAAAACAGTTCTTGAAATCTTGGATAACAACAATCTTAAAAGTTTAGAAAAGAGACTTAATTCTATTGTGGATAATCAAGAGGGATTTGTGAAGAAATCTAGGGAACACATTCAAGTAAATCAGCCAAAGTTTACTAGGTCATGTCATGGGGTGAGAGTGCCAGCGAAGTACATGTATAGTTACCAAAGTTGTTAAAGAAGGCTTGGAAGAAGGACAAGGGACACTGGAACCATAAACTAGAAGATTCACTTGTAAGACAGTTTAGTGTGTGCAACGGTGTTTGTTAATGAGAGTTGAATAACTAGTGTTGTTGTCATTGTCATGCATTTTGATAATTTGGCAAGAAGGGGAATGTTGTGAGTTTTGTTATTGTGAGTTGAGGAGTAGGACAAGGTTGGCAGTCGTGACGAAGGATGTAAGGTTGAGTTAGTGTCTAGGAGATATCCTGTAGCAATTAACAGTTAGTTTGGCATCCTAAATGTTTTGGTACGGAAAACTTCTCTACATCGTAGGCGTTTGAATAAATACTAGTTGAATAGTTAATGGTATAATTTTTTGCTTACCACATTGAAATTTATTATTTTTTTGGTTTTAAAGTAATGAAAAGGGAAGTACGTCGGTATTAAAGGTCAGTCTATTTTCAGACCAATACTGTAATACGAGGTTTGTTAAAAAAAAAAAGGTGACTTTTTATTTTTCTCAATAAATATTTATTTATTCATGAATATCTATTTTGTTCCCTTCAAAGTAGTCCCCCTAAGATATAATACACTTGTGCCAGTGCTTTTTCCAATCCTCGAAGCACTTCTGATATGCGCTTTTTGGTATGGCCTTGAGCTCTCCCAACGATGTGGTCTTTTCTTTATCTCCTCAATCATTGCAAACCTCTGTCCTTTCATGGTTTTCTTCAGTTTTGGGAACAGGAAAAAGTCGCTGGGGGCCAAGTCCGTTGAATACGGTGGCTGAGGCATGATTACGGTGTTGTTTTTGGCCAAAAAATCACCAACAAGCAACAATGTATGAGCAGGTGCATTATCATGATGCAAAAGCTATGATTTGTTTTGCCACAAATCCGGGCGTTTTCTTTGTATTGCTTCACGCAAACTGCGCATAACTTCAAGGTAATATTCCTTATTGACCGTACAACCTTTTGGCAAGAACTCACTATGAACCACACCATTGTAATCAAAGAAAACAGTGAGCAAAACCTTCACATTTCACTGAACTTGGCGTGCTTTTTTCGGTCTTGGCTCTTCTGGCCGCTTTCATTGGGATGATTAGGCTTTGGTTTCGACGTCATGACCATAAACCCATGCTTCGTCACCAGTTATGACCCTTTTGAGCAAATCTGGATCATCGTTGACATCATTCAACAGCTCCTGAGCGATGCTCATGCAACAGTGCTTTTGATCAAAATTTAGCAATTTTGAAACAAACTTCGCTGCCACATGTTTCATTCCCAAAACATCCGAAAAAATTGCATGGCATGAGCCAACTGATATGCAGATATCCTCAGCAACTTCTCTAATAGTGATTAGACCATTCTCCATAACAATTTTCTTCACTGCTTCAACGTTTTCATCGGTTGTTGACGTGCTGGGGCGTCCAGTGCGGCCATCGTCATTAATATCTTCTCTGTCGTCTGTGAAGAGCTAAGTAAACTCGCCAAATGCCACAGTCAACATTTTAAGTGCGTCGGAGCACTTATTTTATTTTTCACACAAAATTTAACACAGATTCTTTGATCCATTTTTTTTATGGCAAAAAATTGCCAAAAACAAACTAAAATGCAAAATGGCTGATAATGTCAACATATGTTGGGGACATGTGTACCAACATAACAAAAAAAAAACAATCGATAATCAAATGTGCATAGCCCACGAACTTTGAAAAGTACTTCGTATATGCTTTAGTGGAGTGGAGAGGAGAGGAGAAATTTTGGCTGTTCATAACATTGAGGTCTTGAGAGGCTAGGTGAGTATAGAGCAGCACCGGAATGTAAGGGCAGGGGAAATGGGAGATCACCAATAACACCCGCCAACCAGCGGCATCGTCCGGCACGGTTCCCATTGCAAAAATCCGGTAGCGACCCCACTGGGAATCGAACCTGGTTCGCCTAGGTGGGAATATATGCTTGAATTAATGGGAGTGCCAAATCGGTTATTACCACCCACTGTCTGTTCCATTGCTCTCAATTGAATGTTGCCTCAAATGCAGACCATAGCTGTTGGTTTATGTATTTTTAAGAATCGGAAATACCAATTCTAGATTTCTAGATTTTCAACCTCTTAATTCTTCTCATACTGTAAGAAGCTGTGGCACTGAGAAATGGATATTGTCATTCTTATTCTTTCCCCATTGTCACTGTTATGATTTCCCCCTTCCATCTTTCTATTTTTCTTCTATTTAAGTAATAATTGCTCATCTATCCTTTATTAAAATATTTCTTATTCTTCACACAATTTTCTGGTTATTTCCTTTTTTTCTTCCCTCCCATCTTTTCATTTTATCTCCTTTTCCCTGTTTTTCTTGCTTCCCTCTTTCCCCCACCCACTAATTCCCTACTCTGTTATCACAATTTTACAACCATTTTTCACAAACCTCTTTACATCCCCTCTTTTTACCCCTTTTCTCTGTTTTACACCAACTCTCTTTCCCTTCTATCTTTATCATGTCCAGGATTGTCGGAATAATTTTTAGTTAAGGGGGAAGAGCTAAGATCTCGTAGAGAATTTTGTGCCCTTGGTGCTGCAAAGTGTGCCCCTTGCCAAAATTTTATTTTGAAATCAATTGTGGTTGTATTTACACTTACACAGCTTGTGATTCACATATTTTGACATGTACAAGTGTAAACATTACTATTTAATATTATTATTTATGTACATTGTTAGTAACTATATAGAAAGTTGATACCTGCCAAATGCTGAAGTTTGGAAGTAGGTATTGATTCTGCTCTGTGGCGTGAGGCGCCAGCATTTGATGCTAGCCCTCAGTGACAGGGCGTAGGAATACGTGTTGTCTCTAGGTCCAATTTACTAATAATTTACACTGTATTTGTGAGTTCACATAATCGAGTTTTATTGTTGCTTGAACAGGTTAACTGGTACATGAACTCACGAGACAAACTCCCCTCCCTTTTCTGTACGTAGATTACGTGATACTTGGTGTAGAACTACTTATCTGACACTGCAGCGCTGTATTCCCTCGGCTGGCGGCTTGGAACTGCTCTCAAATTTGGTGGTCATCTCGGCGCCTGGCTTCGAAGTTCCTTCTTCCCGGGTCCACGCAGTACTCTGCGCCTGACGACGGCCGGCTGCCGTCGACGTCTGCTCGCGGATTCGCTCCGTCCTCTTCCGTTTCCGTCGGCCGACTGCCTCGCTTGGTCCTGCTCCTCGTGGTTATGTAGGCTTGATCACCATATTC
>NQII01000998.1:256301-285292 GCA_002778355.1 Clitarchus hookeri | reverse complement strand
TTTCCCCTCTCCCTTTCTTCTTATTTTTCCCCTACCCTTTCATCCTATCTTTCTCTTCCCCCTCTCTTCCTATCTTTCCCTTCCCCCTCCCTTCCTACCTTTCTCCACCTCCTCGCTTCCTACCTTTCTCCCCCCCTATTTTCCTACCTTTCTCCACCCATTGCTTCCTACCTTTCTCTTCCCCCTCTCATCCCACCTTTCTCTTCTCCCTTTCATCCTACCTCTCACCTTCTCACCCTACATTTCTCCTCCCCTCTCATGTTACATTTCTGCTTCCCCTCTAATCCTACATTTATCCTTCCCCTCTCATCCTACCTTTCTCCTTTCCCTCTCATCCTAACATTTCTCTTCTCCCTCTCCTTAACCTTTCACATCTTTGCTTCCTTTATCTTCTTCCCATTTTTCTTATTCCTCACTTCTTTTTTTATCCTTTTTCCTTTTCCGGTCACCTTATTTTCCTCTTTCTCCTTTTCTTCTCTTTCATTCTTTTACCCTTTGCTTTCATTTCACCTTGCCATGACACGCCCATGTACACTAAGTCATAATGCTTATGGGACAAGGCGACTGTTCACTTGGAACTTCTAGCATGATTCAATGTTTGAGTACAAAGTCAGTGCTAAATTGGTTTGAAGTTCATTGTAATATTGGATGTACCACCTTGTGCTATTCTGTGCGTAATAGTTGTAACATTAATCCAAAACATATTTCTCTCTTTCCCCGTTTGCACTCTTTCTCTGTAATAAGCAGCAGCACATGCAAATAATTTTATGAAACCATTCTCACATTGAATTAGTAATAATAATACTTTTAATTAACTTTATCACAGTAATTGCCTCTTATTCTAAACATTCTGGATATGTTACACATGCTTGTTATGCAATGTGGTTAAAAATTTGTGTGTGTTACTTAGGATCAGTATTTTCTGTGATTCCATTATGATTGAATACCTTTTGTAAATTAGTATGATTTGTCACCTGTTAATACTGATGAATATTTGTTTGCATAGGTGAAGATGATAGTTCTGTTGGGTGAAGTAGGTGGAGTTGAAGAGTATGAAGTATGTAAAGCTTTACAAGATGGTCGTATTACGAAACCATTGGTTGCTTGGTGCATTGGAACATGTGCAGGTAATTATTAAACTAGCATTAAGGATCCAGCAGTACGATTTTTTTCATGTTCTATTACTGTCATCTATCTCCCCAGAAGCATTGGATAATTTGTTAGTTCAAACCATTTTGCAGGTAATAATGGACTACTGTTCATAAAAATCATAAATTTATGAAGAAATTAATATTATGTTCACAAAATAATTTTACTTCACAGCACAGAAGAAATGTTTGATTTGCCATTTATTTTTAGAGTACAGCATGTGCAGAAAAAGCAGATAATTTGTTTGGCCATTCGTGGTCTTTATAACATCCTCTACTTACCAGGAAGTAAAATAAATTAATGCTCTCCTAATTTTCCCTATGAATAGCTATTGTAATTATTTGCATGCCCGAAGTTGATGAAAATTTTCAGGCATGCATTCTTTCTACTACACCAGTATTTTGAAAAGGTCTCGTACATTAACAGTGGATAAAAAATCTTGCAAACCAGTATGTTGGATTGAAACTTAAGCAATGCCCGTACCTTAAAAATATTATTGTCATGACTACATGCAGTCTGACATTACCTTATCAAACTTTGTAAGCGATGATCTAGGAGGGCAGAAGCCATTCTGTTCTTGGAATGTTTTTGACAATTGACATGGTAGGAACAAGAAATGGTAGCACAGACAAGAAATGATTAGCCCTCATACCTCTTTACAATGCCATCATTTGATATGTTGCACATAGTGTGAAACCATTCTTAAGTTTCAATGATTGTAGCTGCAACTCTCATTTTTGCCGTAGTAAAAACGTTAATATTTATTGAAAAAAACAGTGATATGCAATTTATTAGTCATGCCACTCATGTTGACATATCAATGCAGTCTGTCATGTATATGCTGATTAGTAAAAAAAAATCTTCTGTGCTCCCAGAGGCAATGGTGTCATAAGATTAGAAGTCAGAGCTTCTCATACTCATTGGGTGCTTTTAAAACACAACACAATGTGCCCAAATAATTGGGCTGGCAGCAGAATGCTGTTTAGGTACATTTTTTGGGAAGGTGGGCAGTTTTTTAAGCTGTGATTTTTGTTGCTTTCTCTTAAGATTTTTGTTTGTGTTTTGGCAAGAGCAAGCCAACTGGTGTAATATAATTATATCATGATTTATAGTTTGTTGTGCTGTTGTATTTAAGTGTGCCAAATAAACACTTATGTAGAGTGTGAGTTAGTTTATGACAACCAATTGGATTACTCCAGTCGACTCATGTGAGGTACAAATTAGCCTACATAACTTGCAGCTGGGTCAGGCCTTATGCTCGCTCATGATCACTTAGTGTATCATGAGGGAAAAACATATTTCACTGGGACTGAGATAATATTTTTGAGTGAAATATACACTGAAGAGCCAAAAAAACTGGTACACCTGCCTAATATTGTTTAGGCCCCCCCCCCTCCATAAGCACTCAGAAGTGCCGCAAGATGACGTTGCATGGACTCTACTAATGTCTGAAGGTATGCAGGAGGCAATTCACACCATGAATGGTGCAGGGTAGTCCACAAATCCATAGGAGTGCGAGGCGGTGGAGATCTCTTCTAAACAGCACATTGCAAGGCATCCCAGATATGCTCAATAATGTTCATGTCTGGTGATTTAGGTGGCTAATGGAAGTGTCTAATGTCAGAAGTGTATTCCTGGAGCCACTCTGTAGCAACTCTCGATGTGTGGGGTGTCGCATTGTCCTGCTGGAATTGTCCACATCTGTCGGAATGCGCAATGCACAATGGACATGAACGGGTGCAGGTGATCGGGCAGGATGCTTACGTATCTGTCACCTGTCAAAGTTGTATCTAGACATATCAGGGGTCCCATTTCATGCCAACTGCACACGCCCCATACCATGACAAAGCCTCCACCAGCTTGAACAGTCCCCTGTTGACATGTAGGGTCCATGGATTCATGAGGATGTCTCCATACTCGTACACGTACATCCGCCCGATACAATTTGAAACGAGACTCGTCAGACCAGGCAACGTGTTTCCAGTCATCAACAGTCCAATGGCGGTGTTGGTGGGCCTAGGCGAGGCGTAAAGCTTTGTGTCGTGCAGTCAATAATAGTACAAGAGTGGGCCTTCGGCTCTGAAAGCCCATATCAATGATGGTCCTTCAAATATTTTGTACGCTGGCACTTGTTGATGCACCAGCATTGAAATCTGCGCCAATTTGAGAAAGGGTTGCACGTCTGTCACGTTTAATGATTCTGGTCAGTCGTAGTTTGTTCCGTTCGTTCACGATCTTTTTCTGGCCGCAGCGATGTCAAAGATTTGATGTTTTACCGGATTCCCGATATCCCTGGTATACTCGTGAAATGGTCGTACGTGAAAATCCAAATGTTATCGCTACTTTGGAGATGCTATGTCCCATCTCTCGTGCGCTGACTGTAACACTATGTTCAAACTCACTTACATCTTGATAACCTGCAGCAGTAACCAATTTAGCAACTTTGCCAGACGCTTGTTGTCTTATATAGGCACTGCCGACCTCGTCGTGTTACTTTGATTGGTTCCATACCTCTGTTATTTGCATACGGATGCCTATTCCAGTTTTTTTAGCTCTGCATGCATTGGATAAATAATTCAGGTGTACCGGAGACTTGAAAGCTTACCCATCCCCTATTTGTCATTCTACTACTACACAAATAATATTGTTACGTGCGGACCCTTGTACCAGGATGGCTAGGGCAGGGGGGGGGGGGGGCCTTTTNCCTTTTGTTTCCCCCAAGAATCCAAATTTTTGTGTAGTTGTTGCAGTGTGATATTGTTGGCTTGGAAAGCAACTTCTGTGCCTTGTGCCTTGCTGGCCTTACATGAGGAAATTCTGTAATGATATAATTTCTATTCCAATAATTTAATTGTTTTGCAAGCTAAATAGAATTTTGAAATTGGTTAAAAAAAATGTCAAATCGCACAGGTGGTTTTGTCTCAATATAAGCCTAATTACAGCTGAATTATAACACTGAAAATTCCCAGGGGGGAAACCTTCCTTCCCCCACATCTACTGTATACATGGTAATTAGAAAGTCTTTTAATTTTGATAGCAATCCCCTCCTGCAAAAAAAAAATCCTTCCGCATGAGATTTCCCCCGTCCAAATAATGGGTCTGTATATGTCACTGCTGCAACAGGCACCATGTTATGCCTGACTATTGTCTACACGGTGACCATGGCCCACTCTCCCTAAGGCAGACCCAACTACCATTACGTCGTCAGGCCGGCGGGGGAACAATTGGCAAAAGACTTGGAATGAAGTCACTGCCCCACCCTGCTGGAGGAGTCAAATTACTTGAGAACATGTGCAAAAACCTTTCAGCTAACACCTCCTTTGGCATGTCCTGAGGTATGAGGAACATTCTGGGTCAAGGTGCCTACAGTATAAGTACAGTTGCAGCTGAAGGGTTGGCAGTCTGAGAGTCTGTGATAGCCAATTGGTATATTGCAATAAATGATGATTGAAGATCAGGCGATCGAGGGACATTGAAGAAGAGAACCGGCAGCGGACAAGAGTGGCCGAGTGCTGTGGAGGGTAAAGTGTCCAATGAGTGGAGGGCTTCTGTGTGTCAGAGCACTCAGGATGTTCCTGAACATTCAATACAGACAGGAAATTCTGATGATGTCTGGACTGAAACAAAGTGGAACTGAATGTACAAGAGATACAGACTCAATTGTAAATATGGCAACTGTCAGATATTGAATATATAATTTTTAATACTTATTTAGTAGTTGTTAATAAATTGTTTATAGAGACTGATTTGAACTATTTGATTGTATTAATTTCTGTTAGGTAATTACGTGGCAAGCGAATATGTAAATATTTTGTGAATAGTAAGTGATAGTCATTAATGTTAACATATTACATTTGAAATATTAATTTTTTGGATTATTTGTAAATAAATAAGGATATTATTATTATTAGATCTTTTATTAAATTAAGACCTCCATCTCTTAAAGAACCTAGCTATACCCAGGGACTTAAAAAAATTGTAACACTGGTGTCGGAAGTTGGATGGAGGCATTTATTCAGAAGTAGGTCTTTTTTAGTTGTGACATTAGAGTAGTTTATATTCTGGTTAAGAGTAAAACCATGCTTACCAATTTTCTTAGTCACACAGTGAATGGCAACTAGGGGAATTTCAGCAGATGTATAGGCACTGTGTGCTTTAATTGAAAGACTATGGGTAAAATAAGCTGTGTCAGAGAAACTATAAACACTCAGATAAGTAGTGTTAATGAATTTATGCATAGTATCAATGAGAATATAGGTGGCAAAATAGAGGGCACAGATAAGAAAATATACTGTGAGTGAGAATGTATAAAAGTAAATACAGCGTTAGAAATAGTGAAAATCAAAATGTTTACTGTGGTTGAAAATTTTAATAATAAGATTAACAATGCTAATGATATGGTAGATGGGAAGAAAATGTTGGTGAAAAAATGAACAGTGTCAAATGTAAGTTGGAACAGGTAGTGACTGCCATTAAGAGAAAGTAACAGGAATTTATACAACAGGAGGGAAGCAGATACTCTGGGCAAGCAGCTGAGGAGGAGTGAAGATTACCACTGAGCAAATGAATGTGGGTAGCGAGAAGAAGATAGATGTCACCATCAATACAGCCATTGCAGGATAGGCCTGGCAGTTTTGCAGTATGGGTATGCCTCAGTCAGGGGTGGGTGAAGGTGTCACAATTAAGCCTGTCCCCTATGATGGACAGACACCTTGGGGTGAATACCGGCACCAGTTTCAGATTGTTACCACTCTGAATGGTTTGATTGATGAGCAGCTGGCTTACTGCCTGCAGCTGCACTGAGGAGACCTGCCTTGAGCATATTGCAATCCTGTAAAAATGACATTGATTGGAGTACTCCACACTGCTGTTGGCCTTGGAACTGTGTTTTGGTGACCGATGCCTGTGACATCCCTTTCATGCCCAACTGTGAAGCCACACCCAGCAATCAGGGGAATCACTACAGAAACTGTGGCAGGACATTATGCGGCTGTCCCATCTGTCTGGAGGGTGCCCTAAAGAGGCATGCAACATCTCGGTTGGTTTCTTGGTGGATGTTATTGCCAATGTAGATGTTCTCAGAGCGGTATGCGTGGCATTGCCACACAGCATACAGGATGCCCTGGCCTGAGCATTGGAAGTGGAATCAGCAAAGGAGGAGCCAATGCCTCAGCATGTAGTGCAGGCAGCTACACTGTGCTATGGTGATGAAGATTGCATCTTGGATGTCTTGAAGAATTTGGAGGTCGCCATGACAGGCATCACTGCCAGAGTCTGTGCTAGGAAGTTCCACATTTTTCCAGCTAAGCACCAGAAATGTTGGAAATGTGATCAAATGGGACTCTGGAGAGCTCTGTGATCCTGAAGGAACTGCATGATCTGACAGCCATAAGCGAATATGACCAAGAGTTTGTTAAGGAGGCGGGAGTCAGTGGTGGGAAAACTTCTAAACTGCGTAGAGGCAGTGACACCTGTCCCTCATCGACGAATGTGCCAAGAATGTTGTAACTGTGGAAGCGTACAAGCCCAGTGTCCAGGGATGGCACCTGATATCAATCATTGAGAAATGGGCCAAATGACAGCTTCACCAATAATTAGATCTGCCAGAACAATAAAGATAATCTGATGCACAGCCTAGCCAAAATTACTGGGGACATTGTACCTCAAAAGAGGAAGAAATATTGCTACACAGTGGTAATATTTACAATAATACTGTAGAACCGGAATGCCTAAAAAGTTGCATCACATTTAATGTAGGCAAAACAATGAGAGAAATCCAGTTGAATATAGATGCACATATGGGTCTTCAAGGGAAGGAAGCCAGTTAGAAAGGGGCAGAAGAGGAACATACCACAGTGTTTACTGCAATCAAGAGGAATGCTTGACAGGACCTGAGAGCTGTATGTGATGCGCTCAGGGGACAGTTAGTGTGGTTGTATGACATTAAACACTTTTGGGGGCTACACATCTCGGTGCCAAAGATATTGGGAAGGCATTTACCAAATTTGGAAGCAAGTAACTGATACATCCTTCCAGATCTGTCATTGGGGCTCCCTGGAAGAAAAGTCTATGGTGGTTCACATCTACCAACTGCATTTTTCAATTATTTAACTTTTTATGTAACTTTTATTTATTTTCTTTTTATTATGCCCCCCCAACAGCTCACCTCATTTCCTGCCCTGGAATCATGTGCATGCCATTGGCCTGGGTCGCAAGTGAGGCTGGGTGCAATTTCCTCTTGCCTGTCTATGACTCTGTGCATTTTATGTATGTGTGTGTCATCTGTGAGTTGTGTGAGTGTGAAGCTATATTAGATGTTTGTTTCACTGATTGTGTAGGGGAAATGTAATATGAAGCTGTAGAATAAGCAGGATTTTTAGAAAGGCATACACTTTGGCTGGCCAGATGCAGCCGACAAGCTCTCTGCATTTTCTGGTTAAAGATTTAGTTACATGAATTTCTTGTACTCGGTGAGATCATAATTTATAATTACATTAATATTGGTGTTTATATACTGTGGCAGATTATTTAAATTAATATTTTTGTCTTCAATTTATCTTGCTACATATTTAACATTTAGAAACTAGTTGATACTGGCATTTGGAATTATTCTTTCCTGGTTATCACTTGCTCTGAGATAATAATTTTGCTCTTGTATTGATTTCATATGTGTATGTGTGTGTGTTTGGGTGGCATAGCCTCACACCTCACATATTTCTAGTAGCTGTAGCGGTATGATTTGTTGGAGGCTTTTAAAAGTAGGTACAGTTGTTGCAACTTTACAAATTTTTGCATTTTTTAGATTGATTTTACATGCATTCACAGTTTTATCTAAGATGATATTAAGATAGTTTACTTTTTTTAAAATCTTTTTTAAATAATTTTTTTGGTATCTGGTTCCACTGATTTATTATTGTGGACAAAATACTAAATATTCTTTGCAGTATAACTCAAAATACAGTGGACTCTAAATGTACCAAAAATGCATGTATCTATAAACCGTATCCACAGTTAATTTTCAGTGGTCCCGGCATAACTCCTATATAAATAATGATAAAACTTACCACGTGTATCGTTTATTGGATGTTGCATCGATTGAAGTACATTTCGGTCCCGTCACCTAAGATTTCTGGCAATTATAGTTTTTAAGCTGGTTGTTTATGAAAACATCTCGTAACTGGATGTGACATACATCACGCGCACCGACGATTATCACTGCTCTGCGGCGCATCTTCCCAACACGTCTGGCGTGGTGAGTCTGGCTGCTACGTTTCCTTACACGCTTGACGAAAGGGAAGCAGTTAACCTAGCAACCAACATGGCGACCTAGCATCCTCTGCTACAAAGCACTTTATTAGTGCGCCTGGCGATCGTAGAAATTTTAAGATTATCCATCGCTCAAAATAGTTACGCCTATCATCACTAGTATTTGAAAGCAAATGGTTTCACCTGAAAATGTTACGCAATATGTTTTAACGAGGAATTATTATTTGGAAAGATTTTTTTCTTTTTTGATTAAGTTGTTTATTCCCATAAAGTTTGGTATTTAATTGTGTCTGGCGTAAAATCATCATGATTTCAAAATGAAATATTAATTTGACTCAATGGACAGCATCTTGGTGAATAAAATATGCCTATAAGCATATACTTGACCTTCCTTGTTGCCAAAAATTGTTTGAACATCGAGCGACTTGTATTACCAAGCGTAAAGTTCATTTTCAGTAACTTCCTGGGGGGAAATCAGAGGATTAATATTTATTTATTTCAATAGAGACGCATCTTTTGAATAAACAGATATCCTGTAAGGACCTATTTAACATCTTTAGTTGTTAATAATGGATAAGCACAGAGCCAGAGTGTAGGGTAACTCGCAACAGGTGTGTGTATGGGAAAAGCAGAGGACGTGGTTTTGAATGATTAATTATTAGAAGACCATGAAGAAGTAGATTTTAATTGCCTTATTTATTAATTTGTCTCAAAATTACAGGTTTTTTGGCAGCAAAATATAATTAATTACTTTATAAGACAGACTTTGCGACGCGTGCAAGGTGTCTCCAATATGTAGCGGCGAGGAAGGGGTATGGTTTCACTTTTCCCGCCACCTCTCCTTCTCCTGCCACCGTGAACACACTGCCCGATCGATAACCACTCCGCACATTCTCAGCTTATCAAGTGCATGCGGGACATTCAAAATTTGTCTTGCATTCAGTGTCATATTATTTTTATTTTCAGAGGGTTTGGAAGTTTTAGGTCAGCTTGCATTTGGTGTCGGATTACAATCAATTACATACATTATATACAGTATTTTGAGATATTACGTGTATATTCTTTATTTAAACGCGTTGAGGGGAAATGTTTTTTAATGTAGTATTTACAGTAATATTAATACAGTAATACTTTTTTTTTTAATATTTCCATTTTTATTGTGTTTATTATCTAAACTTTATTCACAGATAATGTACATATCTCATTATACTCAAAATGAAGTATAATGAGGTCAGAAATGGAATTTTATTGATGTACATGTCGGAACCCTCATCTACTGAAATCCCGCATGTATGGAAATTTTTTGACAGTTACTTTAAAAACGGTAGATAGGGAGTTGACTACTAGTTTTAGCCGCAGCATTTGTGTAAATTTCCGTCAGCTCTTGAGAATCTGCCAGCTAATGTGGGCTGGCAGGGCTAAGCACCACGTGTGGTTGTTTGGACAGGAATTGGGGCTCTGATTACTGGANAGAGAGAGAGAGAGTGTGAGAGAGAGAGAGTGTGAGAGAGAGAGAGTGTGAGAGAGAGAGAGTGTGAGAGAGAGAGTGTGAGAGAGAGAGTGTGAGAGAGAGAGTGTGTGTGTGAGAGTGTGTGTGTGAGAGTGAGTGTGAGTGAGTGAGTGAGTGAGAGTTTCCAGTTACTTCACGTCATAATCGCGTGAGCTGAGATTTTACAGCACACATGTTTGACACTTGTGTTGAGTTAGGATTATAGAAGGGAGGATTAACTGGAAAGTTTGCATAAAAGCAGTCTCCAGCAAAAACATGTGAATTCACAATGTTTATTTAACTGTAAGTTGGCAGAACTGTGATGGAGTGTGTTCATTGAGAAATGGCAGCGACCAGCAGCAGGCGTGTAGTTGCCTACTAGTTTTCCGAGGACACACCCGAGCTCGGAGGAAGCTGGCTCAACACATCACAATTTGATCAGTTAAGTAACTGATATTGGTTTTCGTTTGTTGTTTGTAGTATTAATGTTATAAAAGGCTTGTATAGATAATAGGAGGCGAGCAGTCGGCCAACAATTGTCGTTAGGAAAGCTTGCATGTGTTGAAGGTGAGGCTGGAACTTTTGTTGGTTGTAATAATGTAGGGTCAAAAATAATTTTTACGAAGTGTGAAGCNTCAGTTAAGTAACTGATATTGGTTTTCGTTTGTTGTTTGTAGTATTAATGTTATAAAAGGCTTGTATAGATAATAGGAGGCGAGCAGTCGGCCAACAATTGTCGTTAGGAAAGCTTGCACGTGTTGAAGGTGAGGCTGGAACTTTTGTTGGTTGTAATAATGTAGGGTCAAAAATAATTTTTACGAAGTGTGAAGCCTCTACTAGGGTTTGACGGCCATCATGATTTCTTAAAGTCTTTCGTTTGTGACATGTAACCTCTAAAGTTTGAAACACACTGCTGTGTTTATTTTTTGTTCTGTTCTAAAAACATTGCAAACCCTTTTAATTTGGTTTACTAATAAAACCTATTTTTATAAAGGTATGTTTGCCCTACTTTGGTCACAAGTGTCTTAACTCTTAATCATGCCACTTTTACTACTTATCACTTTTATTTTAAATACTTGTATTTGACTGGCTGACAACCCTGCGATTCTTTCCTATTAGAACTGTAATCTTAGAATTGCAATAAAGCTAACTGTCTGGTTGCCACAATCACTTTATCCCCCCTTCCCCCTCCACCATTTTTCTTTTAGACGGTCAATATTAAGATGTGCATTAGTTGAAAATGCTATGGTCCATGGAATTCAGGTCCCTGATACTTTAGCTTTGCATGATTCAGATGAAGATGTTGAACTTGAAAGAATAAAATAGTGTTCCCAATTCACCTTCAGACATCTCAAACCCTCTAAGATGTATGTGATTTTGTTGTAACTGGTGTAACTAACAAAATTGACAGTTTTGTGCAAATGGAGATTTATTTAGATGTGGCAGCAAAAAATAAAATAATTATTAGTATTCTTGGCTTCCAGGCTGGAGCCACGTCTTGTCTTGTTGTTTCAAGTTCGGATTTTTCAATGATTTTGCTTTCTCTGCTGACAAAGGTTGATATGACTTCTTTTTTGAGCAGGTGGGTGATGTGAACTCGCATTAATCTGTCTGTATGGGTTGGTTTCCAGTAGACACTGTCTCCTAGCCTGTTCTTGGTTGCAAGGATATCAAGGAAGGTTTTTTCCCTTTTTCTAATGTCATCATGAAGTTTATGTTGGCCTGTAAATTGTTCAGGTGTTTTTCAGAAAGAGATTCAGTTTTTCTTTCTGAAGGACCCAACTTACAAATGTCATCATCCACCTACCTGAAGCAGTACTTAGGCTTGTGTTGATTGGAAGCAATTGCCTTTTCTTTGAAGTTTTACATGATGATGTTGGCTAGCAGTGGTGATAGAAGTGAGTTCATCTGTGTACCTTCAGTCTGCAGGTAAATGTCATTCTTTTGTGAAAAGAATGTGGAGATGGCACCGTGTTTTACCAGCTTAACCATTTGCTGGCCTGTTGGGTCTTTATCAAGGTGATGTTGAAGAATTAACACTCTCTCTAGTACAGGAACTCTGATGAACGGTGAGACCACATCGAAACTGACCAGTATATCTTCTTTCTTAATGAAAAGGTGTTTAAGGATTTGCACAAAGTGAGCTAATTCTTGAGGTGTGATTTCATTATTGGCATAATTGGAAACAGAAGTTTGTTGAGGCATCTTAACTAGTAGATGTGTTGGTGAGCCAGTGGTACTGATGATTAGTCTGAG
Source organism: Clitarchus hookeri (assembly GCA_002778355.1). NCBI lineage: Eukaryota > Metazoa > Arthropoda > Insecta > Phasmatodea > Phasmatidae > Clitarchus > Clitarchus hookeri. Next base: position 273,132 of record NQII01000998.1, on the reverse strand, counting down.
AAGGATATTGACTTTGTAAATCTTGGGTGCACTGTAGAATGATGGAGATCTGGCATCCTTCATTACCAGCTACTTCTTGGTTTCTTGCTGGTGTGAAAACTGTATTGCAAAAATATATAAGTGTCTTTGGTTCACCTCTGGTGATAAGAGAAGGCATTTTAATCTTCTGTAAGGTTCTCACAGTTTCTGAGCGAATCTCTTCAGCACCTGCAGCTGGAAGCTGCAAGATAGCTACCTCAACTCCACAGACTACCTTTTTTGTGGGTATACTCTTGGCAGTGGCTGCAAAGTTCATGCCGTTCACTAAAATAGAAGTGCTTGCTGGAGATGGAGAGATTTATCACAACTCGGTTCCTTTTGAGGCCAAAATCAGCGGTCTTCTTAGCTGGGAGAATATTTTTGGTTTATCTGTTCGTGGCTGCTTCTAGGACTGAATCTGCATGCTTAGCGTTGACCCTGTCGACTGTTTCCCACATGGTGTTGGAGAGAGTTTTCGACAATAATAGATGGATGTCATAAAGCTCTCTGGCATTGAAATCAAGGTCTTTTCAAGTCTGGTTTAATTCGTTCTGTATAAGAGCTGTATTAGCACATTTGTAAATTCTATCGGCTGCTGTAGATTTGATGCTGTAGTGGAACTTTGTAAAGCTGGGAAGAACATTTTGGTCTCTGCACATTGTAAGAAAGGCTAGAGAACTGAGTAAGCTGACTCCGACAGAAGAAAGTTTGCTGCTGAAGAGATTCGCTTGGAAATTATGAGCACCCTACAGAAAGTCAAAATGCCTCCTTCCAGTATCACCAGAGGTGAACAAAAGACACTTAAATATTTGTGCAATAACACAGATATCTGCAGACTTAAAGCCGATAAAGGCACTGCCACAATAATAATGGATACTGATGATTATGAAGCAAAGATCACCAGTCTACTAACTACTATTTGATATTTCTGAATAAGCCTGAAGTAGCTCGATTCTTTATTTCATGCTTGCAACATGTTTTAGTTTTCTGTATAAATAATACAGAGTTTTTTTTAAGCAGTGTATATTGTAAAAATTATTAAAATTAGAGGTTTACGAGCCTGGGATTTTTAGTTAAAGCCAAGCCTGTGCGAGCCTACTGAAAAGTTCCCGAGTGCAAGCTCTTTTATTGCAGACAAAAAAAAAGATTTATAATAAAGGTGATATTAGTGTTTTGAAGGTAATTTGTATTCACATCTTCAGTTCTAACGAATAATTTTGACATAGCATGCCTACCTTTTAAAATATTCTTTTGTTTGTAGATACATAGTCCCACCTGTTTTCTTTGAAAATGTTTCTATGATCTCTTCAGTTTTGATGAAAAATTGAGTTTGATTTTTGCTACTTTTTCTAGAATTTCTGTGATTTTAAAAATCTAATATGATATCACAGATGATGAAGTACATGTACAATTTATTTTTGTTCACCGAAATATTAAATTGAAGTGCTTGACTTTATGTAAATATTCTATTTTATTGGGTGAAATTTGAGTTCAACAAAAGAAATACTAAACATTTAATTTATACAGTACATGTGCATGTACATATAAAAGACAAGAGTTGACATGAATGTAAAAATAAAAACAATACCATGAATCACCAGCATGATTCACACACACAATATAAGGTAGTATCCCAACTTGAAAGTGTGCTCACTCTCACTTTCGCACTCTCACATTAACAAATTGAGGTTTGTGCCCTCTATGAACGTTCAGCATTATGTTTCTAATGCAAAAGGTAAGAAATATTGATAATAAAACATTGTTTTCCTTTCCAATTCTTCAAATAAAGTATCAGTGTTTTTTGGAATTCCAACTTATTTTGATTTGATTTATTTTTATTTGTTCGAATACTTAACTTTTTTGTCCAAAGCAGACTATTTTTATGATATGCACATGCCTAACCTAAACAAATCCTGAACAATCACATCAAAATTCTTTATGTTCCGTATGATAGGGAATATTGTTGGTATTACACATTTCACAATCAAAACGATTAAGTCTAGTCAGTAAAATATTTCTAGCACTGCTGTAGAAACAAAAAATGTATGTCTGGTTATTCAAGGTTAGACTTGAAAACATGGCTGTCTCAGAGGGTAGGAGAGTGTTCACAGAATGAGCATCCGTCATTCACTTTTCCTCTTGCTCTCGCTCTCTATCCTCCGAGTTGGGAAAGCAGAGAGGACTGTGACGTCAAGAGTGAGCGACAGTGTGCGCTCTCAGCGAATTGCGACACAGCGTGAATCTACTCTTAACAATGCAACCATAAAAACTACTAGTCTACAAATGACCGTAAAAAATTTTTCTGTGTGCCACATTTTGCATAAGCCCAACAATTTTACTGGAAAAACTTAAGAGACTATGTAATTTATGAAAACTAGTTAAATTTACTAACACCGCTTTGTGTGCGTAATTTGTAGGTTATAACAGCATAAAAAACAATTCCACAAAATAACTTGTTCTTTATTCACGTTTATGGCTATAAAAGCAAGTTGTGTATAATTAATCCATTCATCATTTTATATTTCTGTTTTCTCTACATTTCCTATTCACTTTTATGAAATGCTCAGATGTGCCGGAGCAATTGTTCATGTTTACTTGCCCGTAATGTTGGAGTTTGTATGTTTGGCACACACATGCTCGTTATATTAACTAGCTAGACAGTGATTGGGTCGTCTGACTGAAGGATTTTCAAACTTACAACTCCATATCCAACATAAAAGAAAATGTGAAATCCACATTCTGAGTATTGGCAGAAAGCCTGAAGGAAATATCCATTCCCACCGGGGCATACAAATTGGAAATCATTAATTCCATCAAGAAATTCTTACTGTTGGACATCATCTTCGAACTACGGGGTAACTTAAACATGCTGAAGGCAGAAATATTTTGCAGTGTCTATATCAATTTCACCGAACTAGATACCATTGGGCCCATGCTGGGGTTCGAGTTGCGAATCTATGAAGCTGGCAAAACCCACAAATCCTCGCGGGCAGTGAATATATTTCTGGTGAACACTATACGCATAAACTGCAATTTGGTGAGGGGCTGCTATTTCAATAACAAAATCAGCAATACACTGCACGTATTCGCACTGACAGACCCACTTGGTTATAAACTGGTCAAAGTTCCGAAAATCATCATTTACGTCCTACGATCTCTAAAAGCACTCAGGAAGTGGACATGACAATCGTTGATCGCAACCATCAGCAGATAGATTTTTAAAACGAATAAATCAGTTTGCGTGTGCACCTGAAAAGTGGGGATTGAGTTTCTCGAGGTATACTGTGCATAAAGTCTAGCGTAGCACCAAACCTGCGACTAGTAGAGCTCGAAAAGGTTCACATCCCTATACAGCAATAAGATATTTACACTCTGCCTTCGCAATCCATTCTGCGCATCCGCGGTGTGCTCACTAAAACTGACGGGGCCCACCCCATGACCACCTTGTTAGTCCAAAATAGTATACTCCACCTTTTCAAGCAGGTAATATATGAAATGAAAGGTGTTGCCATTGATAAAACATGGGATGTGGGTATAACCACCACCATAAAAAAACTACTTCTCGCACAAGCCCAACAATCTCGACATATTAAAAATGGCAGGTTGGGGAGTTGAAGTGTGTACAAAGTTCCCATCTTCGCAGAAGGCAAGTTCTAGGCGAGTGTGTCACTATCGATGTTACTGGTGTTCGCTGAAGAATATAAGAAGGTAATTATATGTGCCAAGCAAGAACTGGTGATAATGCTGGCCACATCACATCTCTATGCCATATTAGGAGCCAGAGAAAACCCAGAGCCCGTTGCGATAACTCTGACCAAAATAGAATGGTTTGTTCCCCAAGTGACTCCAAGCATCCGCGAACATGTGAATCTACTGAACTATGTCAAGAAAGAAAAAATCGACATAACCTTCAGGAACTGGAGTATTGTTACCTGCCCAGTCCTGTCGGCAGCCACACGAAACCACTGGTTTGTGAAGACTTCTTCCAGCACAGAAATACCCCACCACGACATACTGGTAATTCAAACCAACTGGCAACACAACATCTCGGTGGACAAATCAACCTTCAACCACTGTAAGTTTAAGAATAAAAATTTTTTTTTGAATAGCAAAAGCTATCTATGTGGATTTTAACACATTGTTTGACCAAGAAGAATTTATGCTGCCTTGTTTTCTGCATTCGCAATTCCACACCTCTTACTACGGGCACAAATTATATCACATCCTAAGCACCATTATTTGTCTTTAACATGTAAAAACAAAACAAGCAAGTTCAAATTGATTTGGTTGATTGTCTCATACAAATCATATCTAAGGAAAACATTCCTTTGAACAATGTGGCATATTGTTTGATTTTGCATGATAGAGTAGCGAGCTACAACTGATTTTTAGAGCTGGTGAACATGGCGCGCTAAGCACATATAGACAGTACTGTCTCCACTTCACGCGTCAGTTTGTATCCACCCTTCGAGATGCATTGTAATCTTTAAGACTTCCAAAGTCAGAGTGGTTGTGTGCTCAAGAAGATAGCAGCATCATATGTTAATGATGACAAGATGTGCACACACTCCTCCCCCCCCCCCTTATCCTATGAGACTCTCGGAAGGGAAGAGCAACATGACCAATGACTGCCTGACCAAGTACTACTGTGGACTGGAGTGGGATAAAGGAAAGATTTCATACCATTAAGTGGGAAATGTGCTGCGCCACTTGCTGAGGCAGTACCCTCAAGAACAGATTTACGTGGTGGTGCCCGAACAGAAAAAATGGCTGAGTGACCTGTTGCAAAGACGAAGTGGAATATTAACCAATGTGCAGTTCAAGTACGGCTGTCCTTTGCTGTGCAAACTGACTAGAGTTTATGATTGCCAGCAGCAAGATGTCTGAACCTGACTGGACACGTGTGTGGAGGAATGCACAACTGCTGCGCAAATGGTGTACTTCGTCCTTGGACCGGGAATCAGCTGCCTACGACTAGGCACAAAATCTCCCAAATCAATCTCATATACAAGTGAAATTTAGTTTTCTTATGGCGGTACACCTGATTGGCGCCCGTGGTATATGAGTGAAATTATGATATGCTCATTTAGTTGCAGTGCAGAGGTCCGTTCATCACCATGGCAATGTTCTGTCTTACGTGCACTTATGCAAACATTAAGCCAGTTTACGGTAGCATGGAATACAGTTTAATTGCAGCAGATTGCTACTTGCACACCTACACCGAGACCTGCGATGGGGGTGGCATGCATGGTGATTCGCCCATTTTCCAACCGCCTACGAGCAATGTCAGATTCAAGTGGATTGTCCCGGAGTGTCGGCCTGCATCAAGATCCATGACACCACAGACGCAGTTGCCCTGCACTGGAGACCAAATCATCGCCCCGTCCCATAATTGTCTACCTCATGCTCTCATTCACGCCCCAGAGTGTGCTGCGGAGCTGCCCCAGGCAGGACACGAACCATTGGTTCTCAGCCAGTGCTCCGGGTCCAGTGATACCTCCACCCAGATGACCAGATGCCGGTAAATGCACTGTTGGCGATGGGTATTCGATGCTATACCCATCAGGGATGATTTTGCCTATAGCTCGGAAAACAAACAGGCATCCAATCATCGAGCAGCTATGTGTACTCCCAGGAAGCAATCCTGCTTCTGCCAACGTAGGGCCTGATGTTGATGCCAGTCCTGACATTGGCGAGGTAGAATTCACCGAACCATCTGTTAAAGAAGAGCCAGATATGAAGCAGTGCTGTGATTGTGATGCGACAGAGACCAGTGGTGTGACTGCTTGTGTCGATGAACACTGCTACAATCGTGAGACAGATGATGCATTTCATGAGATGCTGAAGCTAACCAACATTCGTGAACTGCTTAGCCTTGCATGTGGCAGTCTACTAATGTAGTGCAATGTGTACATGGATTTTTGTGTCAATCAGAGACAATAACATCTATATGGACTCATTGAAACGGTGAAAAAAGGAAATATGCAGTATATTGACTATGTAGTAATTAAATAATGTATGAAAATGTATTTCTGTATTTTATTTCTTTTCCCTTACTCATTTTTTATTCCAGTATGACTTTTTTTTTAATTAAAATTTTTTTTTCAGATTTCAGTAAATTCTTACTAAGAAAATCTTTATTTAACAATACACTTTTCTTATATTAAATAATTTTTTTTAATCAATATAATTTTAAAAAATGGTGTTGTTTGCTTTAATCCTAATGCTAAAGGCAGCAGTAATAATATCTATTTTTTAATGTGAAAAAGGTATAAATATTGGAAATGGAACTATCAGAATTGTTTTAAAACATTTAACATTTTTTTTTACATAACCCAATATATTTTATTTTGCATTTAATGTTCTTCACTGAAGACATGCATCTTCCTTCCAAGACAGGTTGAGGAGTCAATCTCTCTTGCATCTCCCTTTGCCCTGTACTGTCCACATGGCTGCTAAACCAACCATGTGAACGGTTTCCCGGACATTGGAACCAGGGACTGTGCAGTATATTTGCAAGCACTTTTATTTTTTTGGAGAAATTTTATAAAGTTATTAAAAAAATTATATGTGCAATTAAAAAAAAATTATTTTTATTTTTTTTAGTGCTGCATGACCGTACAATGTAGGTGGGGCATGATGCAGAACAGAAATCTTCCCACCTAAGAAACACAAGTTAAAAGCAAAGAGAAACAAAACTCCAAGAAAAAGAAAACTATAGTGTAAAAATAGAGGTAGAAAGAAAACTGTGTTGATAACACAGAGAAGTGAGCTAGTGTAGAAAAAAGACACAGTATAGGGGAGATTGCCACCACTAGAGTTTTTATGCAAGTATAATATAACCGTCATTTTACATTCACAATTCCACTAAGGATAAGTGTTGAAATGCTCAGAAAATTGTCAGTGACCTTGGTTCGGAGGCCCAATACAGGTGCCAAATCCCATTCATATGAAATTGAAATGATGGGCATATCACATTAATAAACAAAAATAATGGCTCCTGCACGTTTCAGTCTCTCGCTCTATCATACGGCACGTAACTACATTGCCTATTAGGCAAAGTCATGACTTTTCATGTTTTTATAGCTGGAGGAAATTGGGGAGCGGGGGGNGGGGGGGGGGGGGGGGGGGGGAAATTTCTTCATATTTTACACTCCTAAGGCGAGAAATGAAACTGCCCTTGCATCCCGACCTCATTCACCCACACCTAGGGAAAGGCATGTATTAAGAACAATACCAGTCCCCTTTCCAGCATCATTTCTTCTAGCAGAGCGTATGGATAGCTTTCACTATTTAAAAAAATTTTATCATTCTGAATCTTGCAGTGGTTGAAGGTAGATTTGTCTGCTGAGATTATATGCTGCTTGTTTATTTGAAATGTCCTTCTGACATAGATGAGTTTATCCATGCTGGAAGATGTCTTCACAACGCAGTGGTTTCACATGGCGGCTGACAGGAGTGGGCAGGTTACCAAACTCTAGATTCTGAAGGTTATGTTGAAGATTTTTTTTCTTGACATAGTTCGTAGCTTCACATGTTCGCCGGTGCTCAGTCATGTGGGGCACTGACCATTCTATGATGGTCAGAGTTACAGCAAAAGGCTCTTGGTTTCCTCTGGCTCCCAACATGGCATAGAGCTGTGATGTGGCCAGCATTATCACCAGTTCTTGCTTGGCACCTATTATCATCTTTCTATAGTCTTCAACAAAGCCAACTAGCATGATAGTGGCACACTCACCTTGAACTTGCCTTCTACGAAAATGGGTAATTCGTAGACATCTTCCACTCCCCAGTCTGCCATTTTTACCATGTCAAGATTGTTGGGTATGAGCGAGAGGTAGTTTTTGTTGAGTTATTATGTCCTTATCCCGTGTTTCATCAATAATAACACTATTAAGATCGTACATTCACTCGAAAAGATGGAGTATACCATTTTGCACGAACTTGGTGATCGTGGGGTGGGTTCCGTCCACTTCAACGAGCATACTGCGGATGCACAGAAATGATTGCAAAGGCAGAGTGTAAAGACTTTAACACTGAATAGGGATGTGATCCTCTCATCTGAAGGTATAAGGGCCGCTCAGATACGGCTGGTGGCAATGCAGCTCAAACTTGTTGATTCTGTCATCGAATTCTGCACGCTGGGTCACGTTCAATACGTCTTCTCCCATGTCTATTCACTTTCAACCCTAGACTACATAGAAATTGCTCATTTTTTACGTGTTAGCACACCAGTGTCTCGAGCTCTTCTAGACGCAGGTTTGGTGCTGCGCTTGACTTTATTTATGGTTCGCCTCGCAAAACTCAATCCCATCTTTTCATATGCAAGCGCAAACTGATTTCTTTGCTTCTGAACTTTATCTGCTTAACTCTCTGATTGACGATTGTCACAACCACTTCGTGCTCACTCTTTGTGATCATGGACATGTAAATGATGCTTTTCGGAACGTTGACCAGTTTATAACATGGTGGGGTCATCTGTGTGAGCTCGTGCAGCATGTTGCTGGTTTGGCCACTGACATAGCAGCCGCTTGCCTAATTGCAGTTTATGCATACCTGTTCACCTGCTATGAAGATTAGTTTGTTTTTTTTATCCAGTTAGGTGAAATTGATATTGGCACTATAAAATATTTCTGCCTTCAGCGTGTTTGGGTTACCCCATAGTTCGAAGATTGTGTCCGACATTATGGATTTCTTGATGGAATTCGCGATGTCCTTCAGTTCACATGCCTCTGTGGGAATGATCATTTTCTTCATGTCTACTGCCACTATGTATCATAATGTGGATTTACGTTTTCTTCTATGTTGGATATGGTTGTAAGTTTGAAAATCCATCAGTTTGACGACCCACTTACTGTCTAGCTGCAGGGGCGGGTAAAACATTGCCCTCAGCTCAGATGTCTTACATCTTAGAATGATGGACACCAACAAACTGACCGGTGAATATGGGGTGTGAACGCCTTTTATGTAACTGTTACGAACTTTGATTCGTCTATATTATTTTATTTTACCCACAGCACCAGAAAGCGAATACACAAGTGTCCGCAGTTCCATGTGTTTATTTGCTCTATCTCGTAGTTGTTAATCAGTGGTTTTGGCACATTTCTCACATTTGGGTTTAAGGGGCAATTCATCTGACATGAACACATTGCGAAAATGAGGAATCTTCTATTTGCTTGCAAACAGTTCCAAATCCACATTTTTGAGTGGTCGTTTTGGTAGAGATTTCATTAACACCTCTTCCTCCTGCATATTTTTTTCCTTCTCGCACCTCTGCCTTCTCAGTATGGTCGACTTATGTAAAGTCCTTGACCATTTTTTTTACCCATGGTGATAGCTTCCAATTGGGGCAACGTTTTCCTCCAATTACTTAAGTTTGTTTGAGGCTCGTTTCACTGCACTAACAATATTTGCTATGACTCCAGCAATTGCACCCAAAGCACCGATTGCAAGTATCAAGGTGGAAGGAATCCTCCGGTCTTTTTCTTCCTGCTGTCTTTTTCTTCCCTCTTTGTGGACAATCATCTTACTTTCTTCGCCACATGCGTCTATTTTTTCACAGAGTCTGGTGTCCGGTGCGTGGCATATTTAGTCCACTCTATGTGCAAGTATATTGTCTGCCTGGTGCTCGGCGTGTAGATAGGCAATATCATGCCACTTTCATGCCTCATCCAGCACGTTTTGATGCCTGTGTTGCCACATGCCAATCTTTTAGCTAGCGGGTTCCTGACTTGCAGAAACTGGACCTGGGAATGTGCAGCTCTAAAGGTAGATTTTTTATCAAAGTATCGATCTCTCTTCCAGATTTGATAATTTTTCTATGAGTCATCACATGCTGCTGCGCTAAGAACTGATATATACCCGCACTATATACATTTCCATTCCAGTATCATGGAGATAATCAAGCAAGATTTTAGTCTTCTCCTTTTGCATCACCAAGGAAAATGTCATAACTTCACATGGCACATGTCATGGCATGTTGCCCAATAATGTGAAAGACTGATTTGCAGACCATCGGGTTGCGAGAAGACTCAGATTCTGCTGAGTTTGTTCGAGGAACGGAATGGCCTTAAGTTCAAGAATATATAACTGTACTCCAAATCCCTTCAGCAACTGAAATACCATAGTCTGGCACGTTTACTGCTGGCTGTGGCTGGCATTCAATATTTTCCTTACAGCAATAATGATGCGGTTGTGCCACCAAGCACTGCCAAACTCTGTTTTTATCTTGCATAACGTGAGAAGCAAACCTGCATTAAAGAATATCCTTAGAATGGGACGACACGTGAAAGTGGACTGCGTGTACTTGAGTAAAATTTATGTGCGCGTGCCAAAACAGTTGCTTCATGATAATGTGAATTTCCTCATGTTGTTTTCCATGGATGATACAAAATTGTGGCACGAAAATGACCACGTCAATGACATTTGCAGAGTTCAATGATATGTGCTCGTTGTGCTGTAACGAGGAGTATGGCATATCGGTGAGCAATAAGGATTCGTCAGTACATAAGGGAAGGTACAGGTGTAGATTCGATCAGTTAACAGTAAGATGATGACCATAAGCCACAACACCATTTCTAAGTTTGGACATGGCCTATGCTGCGATGAAGATGGGGATATCTTGACGGAAGTTCACCTCATCGCTCTTCACATGGGCCTGTCGCTTCTTGGACAAAATATCGAGAGTGTGAGAAATCAAGTGGTGTAAGATTTGGTGGTCGTAGACCAGCACGTAGGGGGCACTGAGGCAAGAATAATAGGCCTGATCATATGAAATGCAAAGAGAGATTGCGAATTAAATTCCTTGAAGTATACAATGATGTCCAAGCTAACAAAAAGCATTTCCCGCTTCGCTATGCAAACTGATATAGTGAGACCTAGCAAGCAGGTACTGGATACTTGCATCGACTGACTGAAGAGGATCGAAAATTCACTTTCCTCAACTTGAGAGTGAATATTTTGTTTATTCCATTCTATAAAAGATGGCAGACCAACCCAAACTGATGACTGAGCTTAGCGAGCCATCGAAGCTGTTCGCACAAAATGTCTACTTTAGAAAAGTAACAGACTTGCTCTCAAGAATCAAGGGAAGAGGCTTTCAAGCAGTTTACCAGTCGCCTCAATGAACTTGGTCAACAACGCCAGGAGGATGCTTTATCTCGGTCGAATAACGAACGCGAAATCAAGGTGAAAGGATCAACCCCAACACGTAAACTGAAAAAAATGTCGGAAACTACCTGAATCAGAAGGGGACATCACTAGTGATGAAGACATGTGCCCCTTATTGATTTGCTGCGTGGACAAGAACGAAAACAACCACGTGAGCAGGAACCAGAGGTGGGAGCTCTGGTGAGTCACTACATCACTTCCCACACCGATCGGAATTACGATAAGATGTATGGCTTGAAAAACCGTGATGATAAATGGTTTCTAGGATACAAAGAAGTGCTATTTTTGCAAGGAGGTGTGATGCAGTTCAGCTAGCGCAAGTTGAAAATCATGCAAGGGCTGTGGAAACTTTTATTTTGTAGGCATCCCAGGAACTACACTGAATCAGATTTTCGCAACTATTGAAACCTTCTACATTTCAGTCATGCTCATTATGCAACACAATGATTTCAGGATACATTGCACGTAAAATTTCAGCACTATCATAGAACCGTTTCCACTATTGGCCGACATTGTGTGATTAGCTAGATGGAAGTTTTTGGACATTCACCATTGCGATGGAGATGTCTGTCATGGAAAACCAAAACTAAAACATCAAGTTTCTTTCCAGTTCACTAAAATAAATATGCATACCGTGTCCATACCAAGCATTGATGTGATCATTGAATTATTGGTGCAATGGGAGTGAATGACTAGATGGAGATTTTTTGATATTCGCCATTGCAATGCAGATGTCTGTCATGGAAAAACAAGACTGACTTCTGCATTGAAGTGGCGAATGGCCAAAAATCTCCATCTCATCGTTCACCCCCATTGCACCAATTATTCAAAGATCACACTGTGTGATTGGGTGTTATGCAGAAGATGGACCGCAAACATAATGTTGAATGCGTGTTTTGACACAATCCAAACAAACTCGTTGATAGGCTATGGTTTACTGGTCGCTGTGCTAAGGGTTGAAAATTACTCACACCAAGAAGATTATATCCATCATTTAAGAACTTGTCGAAGCTGGTAACTTTGCGCAATGACGAAATATGAATTTTGGAGAATTACATAGGTCTGCCCGAAAGAACTATTCTCTGAGAAAGCATTTCATGAAAGGGCTGGATGATACTTTCCAATCTCACCCGATCAAAATGAAAGACTTTGCTCATGCGAATAAAGGCCACCGCTACATTTTCACTGTATTCTATACTTTTTCCAAGGATGCATGGGCCAAGCTGCTCAAGTTGAAGAATGCACGCAATGTCACTAAATCCATGGCTGGCGTATTGAGCAAAAGAGGCACACTGAAAAATCTCCACACAGACAATGGAAAAGAGTACTCTATTGCAATTTTCGGTGCTCTGATGAAAAAGTACAGCATAATTCACTATTCCATGTACTCTGGACTCAAGGCCAACATCATCGAGCATTTTCACCGGACTCTAAAAGCCAAACTGTGGAAACGTTTCATGGCTAACGGAAACTACAAGTGACTTGAGCTGAGCTACTGCCGAAAATTGTTTGCGAGTATAATTCTATGGTGCATTCAACCACTCTCATGAAGCCCAAAGACATCAAGGATGACTCGCTGCTTGGAACTGTGTACTCCAACCAGAAGAGGAGGGCCCTGTGCAAACCGAAATCCAAGATCGGCAACCTGGTGCGCATGTCCAAACATTGCAGAATTTTCCACAAGGACTCTCGTCACAACTGGTCGGCGGAATTGTACAAAGTGGTTTGCATATTCCTTTCGTACCTGCGAATGTATTACCTGGAGGACCTGCGTGGCGAACGTATCATTGGAGGTTTTTATGCAGAGATTATGCCTATGAAGTTTGCCAATGTTTATTTGGTAGAGAAGGTGCTGAAACAACACAATGGCAGTGTGTATGAGAGATGGCTTGGACACTCGAAGCGTGATGACTCCTGGATTGACGAAAGAGACAATCTGAAATAGAATTTATGAATGTTTTGAAATAATGTTATGTACTTTAATTTTTTAAATAAAATTATGTTTACATAACTTTGCATTTATTTTTATTCTTGCACATACCTGTTAATATACACAATGTTGGGTTGGAGATATTGAAGATAACTCAGAGCAGGTGTGGACATGTGAAAATGCTAACACAGCTGTTCCCCACACATGCAGACCCCACGGTTGCCCGACATCGTGCTGGTGTGGATGTGAGAAAACAATTTGGAAACATGTATGCTAATTCAGGTTACTTGACGCCATGCAGGTGCAGATCTGTAAAAGTGCTGATGCTGCTCTTACCAAGTGTATGTGTGTGGACTCTGGTTACCCAACACCATGCAGGTGCAGACCTGTAAAAGTGCAGTTATTTTTTACTTTATGAAGGCTAGCTATCTGCCTCTCAAGCTCTGTTTGGCCACAAGACTGGTCTGTTTTCTTTAATTATTTTTAATTAGTACATATATTTAAGTAATAAATGTTCAGAAACATAGATTTTAAGAATAGGGGGGTGGGTGGATTGGGTGCATATATTTACTTGTTGGTGAAGGAGGACACTCAAACAATTTTTTTCGGTAAAAGGGGAAATGATTATTGGAGTTTGAAGCTGGCAAACTTATATTTGGTTTTTCGTTATTAAATATTTTTTTATTAATAATAATTTTATTTATTGAATTTTGTGGTGACTGGTTGCTGCAGGAAAAGGGGCGAGGAGGGATTCCAAAGTGTCATTCTGATATAATTTTTTTTAGTAAATTTGTTGGTGATTATTCCGTATTGCGTACCTAAATCACCTAAAAAACACTACATTATGTATCCAATGATACAACAAAACCCACCTAAAGTTGTCTATTTCGTATCCAACTATAACCTGGGAAAGGCCAAAACAAATGCAAAATCTCTCAATGACCTGGTTTTTACCAAAAGTTTCTTTATGCATATCCACATGAAAAACGGCCTGAATTGAAAAGTGGTGGGTTTTGCATATCCAAACCGACACATGGAAATTGGCACCATGCCTCATTTGTTCGGATTCACGTATCCAATTTCCCTCCTGAAAATTTTTTTTTGCAAACACCTAATTGTTTCCTGTGGCGTACCCAAACTGAAAACGGAATAATTTGTCACTTTCCCATTTGTTTCCTCGGGCGTATCCACATGAAAAACGACCTGAATTGAAAAGTGGTGGGTTTGCATATCCAAACTAACAAGTCACAAGCTTAAAATTAATATACCACGTGTCTGCACTCGCGAGTGTTGTGTAAGGCTCTTTCGCTTTGTTCATTCTGATGAAAGTTGTGCAACACTTTGTGAAAATTGGCTCAGGATTACCATTGCAAGTTAACAAGTTTGCACTCGGCCGTCCTATCACGAGTATATAATTAATGTGCCCAACCATCCTAGTTTTACAGATTAAAACAACTACTCATTTAAACTTTAAACTGATGCAAACCTACTACTCATTTTCACTTTAAACAACCACACCCAGTAAGTAATTAGCACTTTAATTTTTTTTACTGGTAAAATCAACTACTCATTTTCAATTTAAACAGACACCACAAACGGCGAGTAATTCACACTTTAATTATAAATAAGTCATCTAACTTTAAACTGACGCAAATAAACAGTCACCCAACCAAACTGATGCAAATAGCAAGTCATTTTCATTTTAATGCTTTGTTTGTTCTGATGTTAATTCTCTGAACTAAACCAATTGTGAGATTCCTAGTCAAGTGCAAAAAAGTTGAATATATATCTGTAAGGGGGTAACGAATTGGACCTCCTTTATACTACCAAATTATTGCGCAACAACACCTTCTAGTGGCAAGTCCCTCGATACTAAATCAATTGAGATTCCTAATTGGGTTCTGTGTTGTAGTTGTTTGAAAAGTTTTAAAGTCCCTCGCTATTAACTGGGAAAAATGCCAACCAAAAGATGATTGAATAACTTGCAGACTTTTCTCTTTAAAGTTCTCGAATAGTTAGTGTTTAAATGTATATATATCGGCAAGGGGGTATCGAATCGGGACTTCTTTGTACTACCAATGTATTGCGCACCTAAATAAACAGCCATTCGCACTTTAAACTCTGGCTTATTAGTATGCATGATCACGCCTCTGCACTCGAGGCTGGCGAGTGTTGCACATTTTTTGGAAACTCCAAGACCTCCACAAGCCTATTACTAATGCATGTCACGCCTCTGCACTCGAGATTTAAGTAGGCTGGTGATGCCAACAGGAAACAATTTATATTCACCACAAACAAGCCAATCATACTTTTAACTGGTAAAACTGACTACTCATTTTCATTTTAAATAAACACTACACACAGCAAGCCAATTACACTGTAATTTTAAACAAGTCATTTGCACTTTAAACTAAACTAGTTGTGAGATTCCTAGTAAAGTACACATAGTTGAGTATATATCGGCAAGGGGGTAACAAATCGGACCACCCTTGTGCTACCAAATTATTGCACACTTAAATAAACAAGTCACCCAACTTTAAACTGATGCAAATAAGAAGTCATTTTCATTTTAAATAGACACCACAATCCGCAAGCCATTAACATTTAAATTTTTGACTATTAAAACTCGTTTACACTTTAAACTGACGCAAATAACAAGTCATTTTAATTTTAACACTTTGTTTGTTCTAATGATAGTTCTCGAAACTAAACCAATTGTGAGATTCCTTGTCAAGTGCAAAAAAGTTGAATATATATCGGCAAGGGAGTAATGAATCGGACCTCCTTTGTGCTACCAAATTATTGCTCAAAAACAGTCACCCAACTTTAAACTGACGAAAATAAACAGTCATTCGCACTTTAAACTGACGCAAATAACGAGCCACTTTAATTTTAAATAGACACTACAAACAGCTAGCCATTAGCACTTTAATTTTTAACTAGTACTTCTCCTTTACACTTTAAACTACTCGCGCACACTTTTTTTTCACTCACCCTTGCCTGTATCTGAAAATGAATAAAATGTACAGTGAAACTTCCATATAACGGACACCCTTGGGGAATGAAATATTGTCCGCTATATAGAAGTGTCCGCTTTGGGAGAAAAATGAAAATAATGTTTTAAATTGTACATACATACAAGATGTGCCATAGGTAAATAATAAATTATGTACATATTTACGTGCAAAAGGCAATTTATTTCACAGCATGGAGCACACAAAACAACTACTGTATGTAGTACTATTATATGCGTAAATTATCTTAAAAATGTATAAAAACAATTAAAAATATTTATGAAGCAATAAAATTTATGACAGAAATTAACACTTAAAAAAGTCTGTTATTTTTTATTTTTATTTTTTAAATAAGAATTTTATTTTTAACATTTGACTGAATCCTCAATGCTAAGTCGAGTCCCTCTGTGTCACTGTTTGAAATAAAAATTTTTTTGACCCGCTTAATTTGTATTAAGACTGCTTCAGCCTTCATCGGTGGGTCATCGTCCTCCACTTCTGACACTCGTAAAATTTCTTCATCATTTAGGCTTTCCTCTGGAATGTAAACAAACGAAAAATTAATTTTTTTTTAAAGACAAAAACATTATTACATATGTGTACGTATATGGTAACTGTATGATTACCTTCACGAATAAGATCTGCAACATTCAGAGAATTATTTTCTGTGACCAGACTTCCATCGATGTCGGCGTACGTT
>NQII01000998.1:201888-255415 GCA_002778355.1 Clitarchus hookeri | reverse complement strand
CCTGAGTCTTTCCTATTTTGAATTTTGCAGCGCAGTATCGCACACTTAGTTTTTCATGTTCACTGGCTTTAATTATTTCCACTTTTTCTTTAAGTGTCAAACGCACACGGGGAGGCATATTAGAGCTGTTTTTATCGCTCGAAAATTGGAAACAAACTGAAGAGGTATTGTACAGTATGGCGCAATTGAAATCTAGGAATTTGAGACAAAGGATGTTGGTGGAAGGCAAACCAAACAGAGGGGAGAAGGCTTTTCTCAGAAAACATTCCTTTCCGGGAGGCTGCTGTCCGCTTTTGGGAGATTTTTGGGGTCAGAATATACACGAAAGAGCTGTCCGCGTCCGTTATAGGGAGTGTCCGCTTTATAAAAGAATTTAATATGAAGAAACGAATGGGACTATGCCGGGGAATCAGAATTTGTCCGCTCAAGAGAGTTGTCTGCTTTTGAGAAGTGTCCGTTAAGGGAAGTTTCACTGTATATACTTTTTGTTTATCCGTTTCTTTTTTTTTGTACAAATGCACATAATTTACCTTTTTAAAAGACAACTGCCTTCACCGCTGTTGTCTCCTTCATGGTGAGTCCCCTCATGCATGGCGGCTGCATGGATCAGAAAAGAGTGCAGTCTTTGCCCATACGGGTGGTTCTTTTTCCAAATGTAGTCTGCCAAGTAGCCGACCCACAACTTTTCCCATCTACCAAAACACGGAATGCTATACCTCACCGAACACCAACTCCGTTCGATGTTTTGCATGTGTACTTAAAGCCTCACCAGGCCTCAACTTTAGTTTATTTCGGGTGTTAACTATTCCACTCTTTTCGCTACACACAAATTCCTTCCAGTGATTTACTTTCATGTGACGATAGCCATGCATGTCCAAGTTACTGTAACCTTGCCAACAGTCTGAAATTATCATAGTGCCCGGCACAATCCATTCACGAATACATTTGACTAAGGTCGCGGCGTTCCTCTTTTCCACTGACACCAGGAAGAAATTAGTAGGGTCACCTCTCTCTACACCGCTGAAAACCCACTGGCCGTGAACTTTTCTCCCCTTGCGGTTTTTGCGCTTATCCAACTTTGATTCATCTAGTTCAACTATTTTGCCAGGCCTGCCGATTAGTTTCCTGTAAGTTAACACCTAGTCTATGCACACTTGGCGGCAGAAATTTGACCAGGCGACGACTGTCTTGCCTGAGCACTGAATTTCGTTTACTATAGTCTGCTGTCGGGTATACTTGATCAGGCACCACAATAAACACAACTCGATGATCTTGCCCGGCGACAAATTTGAATCTCCCATGAAACTGCCCTGTCTCGCCAACACTTTGAAATTACATTTCGTGCCACTCTCCGTGCGCTGTTGACACCAGTAAAACAAACCTCGATTGTCCATGAGCTTGGCTTCGCCTTTTCTACATCGCCCGCACTGTATTGATGGTTTAAGGATATCATGCTCGACAAGGAATGTGTTTACGTCCGATGAGAAATAAATCAATTTCCGAGCGTTCAACATGGTGATTTTACACCTCGCCCACACAATTGTATGTTTTCCAATTGTAAACTTTTAGTTTTTTAAGTAAAACCACACTTGGATACGCTGAACGGAACAATTGACTTGAACTTAGATACGTTAAACGGAATTCGACCGGATATGCAATAGTACACTGACTTGTAAAGGAAATAATTTGAATGGATACTCTATACTGCACTCACGGTTTTACAATGGGTTTATCATAAGGGAACGCAATACGGAACAATCACCAATTTGTTTGTTAAAATAATTTTATCTATTGAATTTTAGGGTTACGGGTTGCTGCTTGATTTAGGAGGGGTTGGGGGTGATCCTAAGTGCCTTTCCAATGATTTAATTTTTTAATTAAATATTTATTAAAATAAATTTCCATTGAAATGGTTTCTAATTTATATTTTTGGTTTTGTGTTGGCCTGGGGNAACATCAAATGTGTCTGCTGAGAATGAGCCCCTTGCTGTGATGACAGTGAGGCGAGAAAAAGAAGGAATGGGAAAGACAAGTAGGAATGATAAAGCATGAAGAAACAAGATGGAATGTCAGTGCATGAACTGAAAAATTCTAGAAACGACTGCGGACATAAACAAGATGACATCAAGCGACACTACTGCTCCTAGCAGACGATGGCAGAAACAAAGATGCATGCTGTAAAACAACTGACAAACAAAAAACAAGATGGCCCCAGAAACAATGTGGCAGATGAATCCTTCATTCCTCCTCCCCCAATTCCTGTGCCAGAACAATGTAAATCTATTTACTCTGGTTTAATTCCGTCCCGAAAGGAACCTAAACCTGGTTTACAATTTTTTTGTGAGGATTAGGAGGAGTCCTTTTGCGGTAAGCAATTGTTGAGATACAATTTGGACACAAGGAGCTTCCTATTCGTCAGGCGAGAATCGACACACCAGAGCAAGGAGGACTGATGCAGGGTTGTTACAGTTCGCTTTGTAGCATGTTTGTAGATAGTTCCTGATGACACAGTTGATGGTGATTCTGTTTCTGTTGATTTCACATATTCTGGTTGTCTCGTACTCATTTTAATATCCTGAACAGAAAAAGCAAATGATTGTATCTTTATAAACAGTGATATACAAAATGTTACTATAAGCACAATTATGCACAATATATATCAAATAGACCAAGAGCTGATTTAGTAGATTAAAATGATGATATTTCCTTGATGTAAGTGTGCCAGGATTCTTTAACGAAAAGGTTGGAGCCCCCCCCCCCCTCTCTCACGGTCCTTTATGGTTGTGCAGTTCTGGCAAAAGAACCAAAAATGTTGCAGTAATAATCATCAGAAAAAGCACAAATTATGTAATGAGATCAACAGCTGCCACTTAAGAATACTTCTGCGGCATTGTACAAAACCAGAGAAATCACAGTAATGCCCATTCACGTAACAGCAGTGCGTGTGTGAATATCATGATGTTCTAGGAACATAGGAAATATGACACAGCTTTGCTGACAATTACTATTCACCCAATGTATTGTCGGCCATACTGAGCAAGTATCACCGCTTTGAAACACTGAACTCGCCCATCTTTGCAACTAAATTTCTGATGCAGCCTGTTTTGTATACTTATTATAAACATTTTTTTTTGCGTATTATAAATCCTCATAATAAACAAAACAATAAATATTTTACAAATATAGATAGTAAAATTATCACCACTAATTCATCAGCATTGTACCAAAATAAAAAAAGCAGGAAGTGATAAAAGTCAATCAATGTTAGATATAAGAAATACTGCTGAAATTCATTCTTTTGCATCCAGTGGTAAAGAATTGCAGAAACAAACTATATATTAAGTGATGAAATCATATCTAAACTAGCATCTTGGCCTAGTTATGAATGCTTAAGTCATTCAGTTTGAAATTTTAAATTTTATGTGTTTCACTTTGAACATCATTCTTAATATAATCATGTTAACACAAGCTGCTGTTTAGAGAAAAATTATCCCTTCTTACTGACATCTACATTCCCAGATTTTCGACATTGCAAAGAAATGACGGCAGAACTCATTTGTTGAACATTGATAAGATGTTACTGTGTGTGCAAGCTCATAGTCCTTAATAGGTAGTTTCATTTTTAGTATTGTACTTACCTGTGTAGTCAGACATTGATGGACTTGTTAAAATGACTGTCTGCTCATTTGGTTTGTGCAAATATAAAGGCCCTTTCTGTACCTCATTGTCACTTTCGTTGTTGCTCCTCTCTGCCAAAATACAGTTTCTTTATTTCAAAGGGACATTTAGTACAAACATTTACAATGCAGTGTGTCATATGGGTGGCATTAAGAAATCTGTACTTAATCCTACAGTGTAATATACAAATGGCAATGCTTTTTGTCTTCCAACTTGAAGTGAGTGAGTGAAGAGATTTGGGTGGCTCTTAACAGCAAGGTGTTGATAGCCAATGAGGGTGATTGAAGTGAGTATGGAGCAGCGCCAGAATGAAAGGGCGGGAGAAACGGGAGATACTCAAGAAAATCCGCTGACCAGCGACATTGTCTGGCACGATTCCCACATGTGAAAATCCTGGAGTGACCCAGCCGGGGATTGAACCCGGTTCGTCTTGGTAGGAGGTGAGCATGCTAACCGCTCAGCCACCACAGTCCCTAACTTGAAGTGTTTCCAAATTTGTGGCCATTTTTGAACTATCTGTAAACAATAAGTACATTGAGCATTAAGATTGAATTCTTTTATTTGTAATGTATGAAACAAAATGAAAGATTATGCTTAAAACAATTTATATTGAAGACATGTTGAGATGTAAAGCTATAATTTTAGAAGAATGGATTTTGTTAATTAGCTTCAGTAATCTCATTTTTAACTAATTAAACCATATTCCATGCCCCAGTACTTACATAGTTAACCTAACATGTTCAGAATTGCTGCTGAAAACAAATTATTGAGGTTATGGTAGTTTTCGTAAAAATGTTTTTATATCTCAAGCTTGGATTATATGGTCAGGCAATAAAACTATATTATTTTATGTATTGACAATAATTATGTTTATTTTGTCACATGGAAATACATTACACTGTCCTTTTAAGTAGTGCCAGATAGTCTGTTATTGCCAGCAAACTGCAAAGATATTCTCTATATAGCTACAAGTCAGTCTGACCAGTGTTGCCAACCCAGAGAGACTAAAGTTCCCTAGATGTTACACATTATGTCCATTCAATAAAAGGTCAGTTTTCAAAATTTTCCATTTTTTTCCAGAAAAATTGGGGAAAAACAGATTTCCCTTTGTTTTTATTTCCTTTTGCCAATTTTTTTTCTTCTGAAATTTTGCAACTAAGCATGAGGCAATCTATGTTTTTTATGCTCACATTTTTATCATTCTTAGCGTTTATTTTAAAATGGAATATGCTTACTGCTGCATTTGTGGTATATTTATATGAGGCTCAGTTGGATTGTAAATTTTATATATTTGTACCTACCGATACCGTATTTACTTGTGCACAGCAAAACATCATGTATAGCCCCCTTCCAATTTATAACCAGAAAATTAATTTTAAAAATTAGTATTCCATGTATAACTCCACCCATTATTACTTCAAGATACGACTCAAAAGTACTAGAAGACAACTAGGCCAAGCAAGTTCAATATGTTTACAAGTTGGTCGTCTTAGGTTCTGCATGGCCACCAGCTGTGCGCTGGCCTTGAACACTGACTTTTGTGTGTGTGTTCGTGCATTTAAGCTGCAACGTTATTGATCACTTGAACACTGCTGCCATTGTGCAAGTGGGTGCTGTTGCCACCTTGAGCCGCGTAGTGCGTACAGCAGTTTCCGTGCTGTTGCCTTACCACGTGGTTCTACCCAATGAGTAGTTTTGCCCAAGTTTGTTTTACTGGTACACGTAGTGCGATAATGGGGAAGATATATTGCAGTTTCACAGCTGAATTTAAGCTGAAAGTAGTTAAGTACACTTCAGAACATATAAAAAAGAAGTGGCGAGAAACATTTTTATGTTGACTTGAAAAGTTTCTCGTCATGTTGACAACAAGAAGAAAAATTGAAAACCACCCCGAAAGACAAACAAATTTTTCGTGGGAAACAATGCAAGTATCCATTACTAGAAGAGGAACTCTATGAACATATAATTAAACTTTGCCAAGCTGGGTATGCTGTTTAGACCGAAATTGTTCAAATGAAATCAAACAAGATTGCCAGGAGACTGGAAATATCCGTGGCAGAGTTCAAGGGCAGTTATGGCTGGGTTCATTGATTCAGGAAAAGAAAAGATAGATTTATCTTTGCGAATACGTACAACAGTGGCTCAGAAGCTACCTGAAGAATATCAGGAAAAAATCACAGCATTAAAAAAATTTGTCGTCAATTTGCAAAAAAAAAAAAAAAAAAAAAAAAACGTTTTNCATGCCTGAAAGAACCACCTTGAATCCTATTGGTGAGCGTACTGTCTACATACGTATGAGGGAGCAGCAAAGCAAAGATGTACAGTAATGCTGACGGCCGTATGCTACTGCTGTTTGTGTTAGCCAATATAAAAACTCTACCAAGTGACAAGTTTCCGCCGGTGATTTTTGTACGTGTTAACGAGAATGGGTGGATGACTGAAGACTTGATGATTGACTGCTTTCTGGTGCGTGGAACTGACAACTTGGTAGAAATGCTGAAATAGAGGTCATTGCTTGTGCTGGACAGTTTCCGGGGACATCTGATGCCTAAGTTGAAGTCTCATTTATTGGAGAAAAAATGTGGCATGGCAGTTATACCAGGTGGTTTAACAAAGATATTGTTACCTCTGGACGTTGTTGTCGACCGCCCGTCAAGGCCAACTTGACGAAGCTGTATAATGAATGGATGGGGAGTGCCGATCATCAACTGACACCAACTGGCAGACTTAAGGGAGCTCCCCTATGTACAGTCTGTCAGTGGATCCTGACATCGTGGAGCATGATTCCTGCAGAAACTGTCACCAAAAATTTCAAGGTTACAGGAATATTCAGCACGCTGGATGACTCAGAAGATGACTAAGTGTGGAAACACAATGATTCCGGCAGTAGCGGCAACAGTGAAAGTGACTAGAGCAGCGGCAACTAAATTGAATGTTCAGTTATTTGTGATGATTTGACTAACAGATACTTACCGTAATACACAGTAACTACGATAAATAAATTTGAAAGTTGTGTTGTATTTGTGAATAATTTTATATTTAATGTACGTGTTTTATTAGATATGCTCAAGTCGTTCAAGGTATTCAGAACAGTAAATTTCCTCTCTGAGCATGTTTACATTGTTTTTCTTTCATTATCTTAACATGTTTACATATATCTGTGAGAGAGAAAAATGAAGCAGTGCATCATAGGATGTTACATTATGGTGGCCATGTTGTGTTTACCAATTCCGCAGAAGGTACGTTGAGTGTACTTTAATTCGTAGCTTATTGATTTGCATAATTTTTTTAAGCAATGTATTTTGTGTTGTTTGCTTTCATTTTTAAAAATTATTTTTCATCAAGTTAACTTCCTGATATAGCAAACAATAATGATCAGATACTGTACTGTAAGAAGATTGTTTCGTGTATAGGCCCCCTCCCTTCCCAAGCAAAAAAATATTCTTAAATAAAGGGGGGCTGTACACAAGTAAATACGGTATTTGGTAAGTCAGTGAACTATGAATTATTTATCTATGAGCACAGAAAAACATCATAAATATTGTTTATAGTATTAATCATTAATTTGTTAAATCAGCAGTTGGGAATTGATTTGCAATGAATTTTTATTTATTTATTTTTTTAGAATCTTATGGTACAGAGGTTTCAAAAATATTAATTGCAATTTCAAAAGGCTATATATTTTTAATCAAGGCACATAGAATCATGCGGTAAATAGTGAAATACATGTCTGACATTAAAATTTAGCTTGCAATTATCACAAATACTCAATGTGTCCTGCAGACACACGGTTTACATCTATGTAGTCAACTCGTCCCACAAATTAGCGAGCATGTCTGGTGTTACTGCAGCCACTGCTGTGATGCAGTTTCAAAGTTCATCTATTGTTGTAGGAAGGGGTGGCACATCAACTGAATCCTTCATAAACCCCCACAAGAAAAAAATTACGGCCAGTAAGATTGGACGACCTGGGTGGCCAGTGGTGTAATGCCAAATCAGGAGGTCTGCGATGGCCAATCCATTGGTGCGGAAGCTCGTTGTTCAGAAATGCTCTAATTTGCAAGTGTTAGTGCTCCATCCTACAGGAAAATGAAATCAGCAGAATCCACCTGTAACTGCAGGAAATGCCAATTCTGCAACATTTGCTGGTATGAGATTCCCGCGACAGTATTGTCAGGAAAAAATAATGGACCGTAAACCTTTTCTTGGGAAACGGCGCAGAACACATTCACTTTAGGGGAGCCTCTCTCATGCTTAACTGCGGTACGTGGCTGCTGTGATCCCCATATCTGTACGTTGTGGTGGTTCACCGTACCACTAAGATGGAATGTGGCCTGTTCACTGAAAATTAAGTGTGAAAGAAAAGTGCCATGATCAGTTTCCTTTTTGAGAATGAATGAATAAAATACCACACGTTGTTCATCACATTGGCATAGGTTGCGTACAAGTTCAATCGTGTATTGTTTAAATAACAGATGCAGTCGCAAAACATGCCAGAAGTATGGGAAGTGACTAGCTCTCATTTCAGTCCTCTCTTAGCAGTGAATAGACATATGCTTGCTGACATGTGGGACCCCGGCATGGCTCAACCGAGCACTGAGTCAGTACCCAAGTGATTTAAAGCCCATTGGGTAGGGAAATTGAGCATTTCTGATACTTGTAAAAAAACTTTGTCAGACATGCATTTCACTCTTAACCACATGGTTCTCTGTCCCTTGGTATAAATAATATAGCCTTTTGAAAGCGGATGAATCTTTTTGAAACATATTTTGCATATCACCATGCAATATATTCATGCCATGGAAAATGTTCAGCACTATTAAGTGCTCACAGTAATATAAAATCTTATTGAAGTAAGGTTGCTGTCAGTATCTATACCAATAATAAAGTATATCTGAGAAATATGCAGGGTGCTACAAAATCTGTAGTGCCCATGGTGAGAGTGAAGTTACAGGGACATGTTTTTAGACTGAATTCAAGTTGGCAGAAAGGGGTACTCAGAGAAAACTTACCAGCTGACTGCAATGTCCACCATGTTTCGGAAAGTGAAAATCCAGGGTTGATCTTGCAGAGGATGGAACCCAGTTCTTCAAGGTAGGAATAGGTGACTGATATGATCACTACACCACTGTTGCCTCTTCAAAAACAACAATGTACAGAATCTGCTATCAGTGGGAAATTGTAACAATAATGAATACTTTATGGTTCTATACAGAGAATATATATAGTTGCAATTTTCACTTGTAGTCGTGGTGTCAATTCAACTGAATAATTTTTAATTATATTAAAATGCAGATGTTTAATCTTATAATGTTGTCCAAAAGTATTTACTTTTATGAAAATATATTGTCAGTCTAATCAGTTTTTTGGTATTTAAAATTTTTTATATGACAGCAATTTGATAAAATGCTATTCTTTCAGGTATCACTTCCTACAAACTGAATTTTGTATTTGGTATTAAATTTGTTTGGCCTAATATTTTTCCTAAATATGACAATGGGTGGGGATATCAGTATTTCAAGTTTGGTAATTTCAGTTTCGAAGCAAAGTGTAAGACACAAAATTTCATTTGTTTAAGATTAAATTTGGAAAGGCAAAGAAATAGGAAAAAAAAAATTAGTATAACAAATAAAACTTAAAACATAAGTGACTTCCAAACTCTTAGTAATGAAATTAAACAATGGCATTCTGGGATGTAGATGATACAGAGAGTTGAATACTTCGTCAATGATAACTTATTTGTTTATAACGGCTGGCAGTCTGCAGTACTCTCAATAGTGTGGTGTACGTATTAACTAGAGGCTTGTAAATTTCATGAGTTAATTTGACAGCTAGTCTAAAATTAGCAGTTCTTTATACACCCCAGGTGCTGTCATTTGTTCATTGGCTGGTGCCTTCATGATGATCAATTTATCCTGTTTATTAGGTTGTGCATGATTTATTCAATCTCTTGTGTGTTATTGGTTCACAGTCATGTGTGGTATGTCAGATAATAAGTAGCCCAATCAGTAAAGTAACCAGCAAGTACAAGTGTTAAAGCAAATTGTAGTACGACTTAAACTTGCAAAATCCTTGGGTTTCTAGCTGTAACTAAGACTGGGGGGAAGGGTCAGATATAGGATGAAGGCATCCGGGCATTTGAGGTGGTGTGGCAGTACCATGCTATAGTAACCGAGCCCTGTCGCGTCCGACCCTGGAAAGGGTGGGTGATGCGTCTCTTATAGCCTCTCCCCACCCATGGCAACCCAAGGCTACTCGTGCCACCCCTGTTTGCAAATACAAATTGGGCTCCGCCGCTCGTATGCCTAGGAGAACCAGTTTCCTCGTTGCTGGTAAGGGGTATCTGCCGTGATGGTTTGGACCGATAGTTGGTACCTAGGCCCGACCACTTGGTGGGGTGTTGGACCACTTGATATTCAGGCCAGTGGGACCCAAGACTGGAATTTCATGGTGAAGAAATTCTCGAGTATGGTAAAGGTCAGTGTCTAATGACGACTCCTCTGGCTGCGCTGCTGGTGGATGGGTCGCAAAGGCATGGAGACAGTGATGAGAAAAGGAAGAACTCTGGAACATACGGATCCAGACCTCCAGATTATTATCATGACGGAAACATTACTTTCAGAGTCTATCGCATGCCACCTGTCACTACTGGTTGTTGTAGTCGGTTGGGCGGTCGGGCATTGAAAACCCGCTAGTGCCATGGCAAATAAGTGGGAGCACGGGCTGATCGGGTTGGCCCCCACCATAGGTTCTTTTTGGTGTACCGATCAATAGAGGTTGGACTCATGCTGGCAGTGGTTAACTCCGTATGCTGGAGGAGGTCTGGAGAGATTTCCCCTCTCAAAGAAAGACTGGGCGGTGAGCGGCAACCCGCTCCGGTTGTGTCCTGGAAAGACACTAAGGGTATGGATAGAACCCTGGCAAGACCACACGCTTGGTAACTGAGTACGAGGGTCCCAGTCCTTGTGGTAGGGTCTCTTTGGGTCGTACTTGACAATCAGGTTGGGGCTTCGGATTTGGTTACTTGGACACCCGCGATGAGAGGGCGTGATCCCTCTTCCCCGCCGATTGGGCGGTCGTAGCGCAGGATGGCCTCTTGCTAAGAGCGATGTAAAAATATAAAAGTACAATGGCCGAGAGGCTACGTATATTGCATACTAAGTATGTAACTAAAACTGTTTCAGTTGGGAGCTAGTGGTTTTCTCATATGTAACTAATGTACTTTGCAATGTAATATTATATTGTGTGGATGCAATTTACAAGAAACTTCAGTATTTCAGAAAAATTGCTTATAAATTAATTTCTCTCTTCGCATACAAAAAGAAGACAATAAAAATTGAAATGGTCAACTGTTAAAAGTTACAGGTACAGTCAACTCCGATTTTCCGGGGTAATTACTGGTTAAAGGTTCATGGTTAAAACGATGGGGGGGGGGAAAAATGTTTACTTTAGGCCTACATACTGTACATGTAGGTTATGTAAACAAATAATATTAGTCATACAAGAATTCAAATTTTTGACAGCCAATGTGTGGCAACATCATAAATTATATTAACATCATCAGATACACAAAATTCTGTATCAGCTCATGTGAGAACGATTATAGTAAAATTTCATGTTGGCTATTTCGACAGCCTACATTAGCACAACAGAAATCGGAGAAATATGCGAGCAGGAAGATCGCAGACAAAATGTCTATGTATTTTATTTTATATCGTTATAAAAATGCTGTTATTAGTGTCACAAATTAAACTTCTTTCTAGAATAATGTGTAGGTGTTTAAACGAAATGGAACACTGTATGCGATAGTTTAGCTTCGTTTATCATCATAGGCCATAGCTAGTGCTTGCTGCTAATGTCACCACGTGCATGCTTCATATTAATTGAAGTGGTCGGACATCTATAGCAAAGTATTTTTCAAATATTTCTACATTAATTTGACGTAATATATTTCAAACCTAGAGTTGTTTTAAGCCCACACGAGATGAAAAATTCACTTTTAAAAGGACGTTCTAGATACACTTATAGGACACAGCAGCAAAATAGGTGACCGTGCTGCCATCTCTGTCGGCCAGTGCGCGCGGCTCGCTTCGGAAACCATGCCCCCATGTAATGACATGTTTTTCATGTGTAATGTGGAACGTGCAAATATGCTAACAAATTCTGAGAGTTTAAAATTGTCTGTGACCTCAATAAATATTTTAACGTAACATATTTCCATGTGAAGCAATTCTGCTTGCTAATAATTTGGATTCTGCCTGCAATCGCCAAGCCTTTCTGAGGCCGACTGACCCTTTTTTTTTACTCCCACTACAGCAACAAAGCAAAAATAAATGTTATTTATTTATCAAAACCACGTGTGACATGTTTGCATAGGAGTCATTCTTGCAGCAAATTATATTTATGTTAATGTAATATTTTGTTATCCAGTCATACTCAGTGCCACGGTTAATTTATAAATAGCTTCTGCATGTACGAACGACTATAAACTACAAGATCTCGCCTATTTGATGAGCAGACGCTAGTTTTAATCGTGAAATACCTTATTATTATGAGTGAATATGTGCTATCTGTCAATTTCCCTGAATTCCTAATATTTCCATGTTTTACACATATTCACTGTTGAAAAGTGTGTAAATATAGTACCCGAACACTTTTAATATTAAAATTAATCAGTACCATCACTCGACTGCAGCCTGGTAATTAACAGTGTGTGCGTGGGTTATTAATAGCAGCAGCGCGCGACTGGCAGCAGTTGTTCAATATTTTACTTTGAACTGGTAGCTTCACAATTAAGCTGTAACCCGATTAAGCTGCCCTCGGTAAATCGGGAGTTGACTAAACTAGAATTTGCATACACTGAATAAAATAAAGCAGATTACCAAACTATAATTTTTAGGAGCAAATTTTAGACCAGTGAAAATAAGTACAGTAGAACCTCGATTATCCGGGGTAATGGCGGGGAGGGGTAGCACGGATAATTGAAAACCACGGTTAATCGAGACACTTTTTATTTAACGAATTACATATGTACTGTAATATGGGTGTACAATGTCATGTTATAACATTATCACTGCTTAAAATATGAAGTAATGAGTCTTTGTTTTTTGCGGTTTGAAATGGTTTTCCTTACTTCAGTTCTAATTTTTCTCAAATTCATGACGTCATGGAAGTCAAAATTTTCCTGTTCGCAGAAGTTCAGGAGGATATCAACTGCTTCCATTGCTTGACTTGGCTGAATTTTTTCTTCTTCACCGCCAACACTGTTATCATTGTCATTCTCATCGTCCTCTGAATCATCCTGTTGTGTAGGTAGAGTACTGCTTGTGCTGCCATAACGAGCTGCTATGTCACTGTCACTTAGACGTTTGAATCCCTCTTCATTAACATATTTTTGTAGCCAATCAACTATCCTCTTTATCAACGTTAGTGAAATCTGGAATTGATGTGGCAAGCTCAAGACAAGCTTCTATATCCTCCTCGTCTATATTTTCTTCGTCATCATAACCTTGATCTAAGATTTTTGCCCACGAAAGTCTTAACATACTTGCAGGTACGTTTTCCCAAGCCTCACATACTGCGAAAATGGCGTCTTTAATGGTCCACTTTTTCAGAAAATCTTTCAATGAATCAAAATTGCAATTTTCCTGTAAAATGAAACGGAGAAAAATCTTTTTGTAACTTCTTTTCAAACAGGAAATCGCACCTTGATCCATTGGCTGGATTAAGGAAGTCACGTTAGGTGGTAGGTAGTAGACAAAAATTTGACCATCCTTTGTTTTCAGGGTAGAGGCTGAGGGGTGTGAAGGGGCATTATCAAGCAGAAGAAAAGCTTTTTTTGGTATCCCTTTCTCATCCAGAAATTTTGTTACAGATGGTACAAAAACGTTGAAAAACCATTCCCGAAAAATAGCCTGGTTCATCCAAGCTTTTGGGTGATTGTAATAGTCACATGGAAAATATCTCATTTCTGTTCCTTTAAAAGGTCTTGGTTTTTGAACTTTCCCAATTACGGTTAATTTGAGCTTGTGTGTCCCAGTCGCATTTGAACATGTCATAATGGTCAGTCATTCTTTGCTAGATTTGTGTCCAGGAGCTGATTTTTCAGATCGCACAGCAAGTGATTTTGAGGGTAGCATTTTCCAGAATAGACCTGACTCATCTGCGTTGAACACTTGGTCAGGGGACAGGTTCAACGTTGAAAGCAATGAATTGAATTCCTCATTGAACAATGTTGCAGCAGTCAAGTCTCNCCATGAATTGAATTCCTTATTGAACAATGTTGCAGCAGTCAAGTCTCCACTCAGAGATTCGCCTTGGATGCAACTGTCTTATACCGTGTCGAGTTTTGAACCTAAATAACCAGTCCTGGGAAGCATTAAATTTTTCCTCAATTTTCAAATTTTCATGAAACCATTCTGCCTTTTCACGAACCATTGGCCCAGAAATCGGAATTCCTTCAGTACGCTTCTGTTTAAACCACTCAAAAAGAGCAGATTCCATGTCAGATAATGATGACTTTTTCATAGTTTTTCTCGCAGCTGATAGCTCAGAAGTGGATTCTGCAGAAGATATGAACTTGAAAATGTCATTTTTTTGCTTGATTAAGTCACGCACGGTCTGTTCACCGACACCGAACTCATCCACAAGTTTTTTTGCACTTTCACCACGATCTACAGCACGGTTTATAATCAATACTTTTTTCTCTAGAGAAAGCACGACACGTTTACGTTTAGCACTCATTGTTGACCGCTCGGAAGGACTATGTAAAGCGACGGCCAGAACCAAACTGAGAAGTGTGAAATGAACAATTGAGCTGTTTGAAAAGGAAGAGAAGAGGGGACAATTTCTTAGACTAAAGGATGGTTGCTTACTAGCTAAATTCCTAGAAAATTTTAATAAAGGTTCGGCTGCATTTTTTCTCGGTAGTACCGGGTCTCTGTCTGAAGTTTCTAGGAACTTATATACATCAAACTTCCTGCTTACTCGCCTATGCCTTTCCTTTGTGCCTGTACGTTTTTTAGAATTGAACCCCTTACAAAAACAAAAAAAAAATTCTCCCGGAATAGTGAGCACGGTTAATCGCGAACACGGATAATCGAGACACGGTTAATCGAGGTTCTACTGTAGTAGTATCTGTGGCAAATGCAATGTATTGATAAGTGCTAAAAAAAATGCAGTAATAAGTATTGTGCATTCTGCTAATAATGGAAAAGAATTATAATGAAGGTACATTCTTTGTGGAACAGTCTTATTATTTAATGTATAATGCCATGTTTTACGTGTGGGTAAATGAACATGCATGAACTTATTCTAGACAAAATACAAACATTTTGTAACCAAAATTTTGCTTAGTAAGGAATTACAATTTAGTGACGGAATGAACTTGAAACATGTGTTTTATTAGCTTCCATTTATTGCTGAATGGTGGTAAATTCACAGGGCATGAAGAACTCTTAAGTTGAGTTGAGAGATTTAGGCAGCTCTTAACAACAAGGTCTTGAGAGCGAAGAGAACTCCAAGCATGAGGCAAAAAGTGAATATGCAATATGTGGTGGCAAGCAAAGCAAGCATTTGACAAAATATTTTGTGACAAAGTTTAGACTGATGCAAGTTTTGTTTTTAATTCACACAAAATCATAGCTAACAAAGGAAGTATATTTCATCATTATGAATAAATACTGTGTAAAAATGAAATTTATTAAAGTACAAAGTATGGCTTTAAGTCCAAACTGCACCTTAAAACTTTTATCTTGAAATGTTTTCTGAATCGTGTAAAACTTGATTTTCGAAAATGTACACATTTCCATATTAGAACACATTAATGCAGTACTTATATATGATCATTTTCCACGGTTAACAAGTAACATCACTATATTTTATACAAACTCTGTTTATATATCACAAGTTTAATTTTCATGATGTACTTAATTGGTGAAAACTAAGAAACTGAAAACTTGAAAAAAAAAAACTTCCTAAAAAAACTAAAATTATATTTTACTTCTGAGACACATGTACAACAAACATGTATATGCTGTGTGTGTACATGTAATTGTGTATATAAATACACACACACAAAATTAATTTGTGTCTCTCTTAAACTTGTATAAGGTTGTTTGAAAAGGTGGTGGGAGGAAAATAAATTTAATCTTTCTCAAACCCCACAAGAAAAAGTCGCACAAAGAGAGATATTGGGTGACCATGGAGGTCAGTGGTGAGATATCAAATCGCCTATCCCCTTGGGGCCAATCCGTTGATGTGGAAGCTTACTTTTAAGAAATTCTTGAACTCTCATCCTGTTGGAAAAGGAAATCATCTGCTTGCAATTGCAGAAAAAGAAAGTTGTGCAACGTTTGCATTTATGAGATTCTCATAACAAGTGTTATCAGGAAAAAGAACAGACCATAAACCTTTTCATTGGTAACAGCGCAGAAGGTATTAACCTTGGGGAGTCTATTCACATGTTTAACATTTGCATGTGGATAAAATGTGTCGCAGAATACCAAGAGTGAAAAAAAGTGTAGTCTTCTGAATTCACAAAACTCCACACATTTTTATCAAATCTTTAGATTGCTTGTAAACAATTCAAGATTGCAGTGCTTAAATCATAAATTTTGCCACGTAACACGCCAAGCAGTCCGACTGACATCAGCCACGTACCATGCCCAAGGACACAACTTCTCTCCCTTTATATTGATACAAATTATTTACATAAATCCTAACTGCTCCACAAAATACAACCAACCATTCTTTTTAATATTTATTTTGCCACTAACACTGAATACGTAACAGGACCTCGTAATATAATAATACAGAATGAGTATAAAAGAATACCCCAACTTTGAAGGTCTATAATATCAAAACCAAACAACCTACAACTTTGATTGACCAATCAAATGAACTGTGGAACTGTGAAGTTTGTTTACCATATCTTCATAAATGTTCAATGTGACCACCACGAGCGGCCCGAACGACATCTACGCAATAATCAAACCTTCAAATTTGGAGCATTCTTTTATACTCATCCCGTATACCATACACTGCAATATTTCACTTGCCTCTGACATAGAATACTGTAACAAGTCTTCGGGGGCATATCACAGTTTAATTAAAATAAAAGAACTATTATTTATGACATTAAGATATGTAGGTATCTCTACTATTAATGTTTGTTATTTATTCTCAATGAGCACAATATTTAATGTCAATCTCAATTCTTATTAAAGTACTTATAACTGTCTTTATATTGGTTACAGTCACTTAATTTAAACTTAATATTTGCATACATTCCAAATGTCTGTGACTGACACATCCAGTTCAATAGTCACTCCCGTCCGTCTCACTCTCCACTGTACCAGTGCTCACAATCAGTGGACTAAACTCTATCTGGTCATTGTCATCACCACCAGTTATCAGTTTACTGGCACCACACACTTACCGCTTAAGGCTGTACAAGTCTCCAAGACTCCAGACCATCAACTAGGAGGTCCACTCCACTTATGTAGAACAGCTGGTTGGATCCAGGAGGTGTCTCGTTCACCGAGTCGTTCTGAGGGAGGCGACGACGATGATCAGAGCATTCTTGCAGCAGCAACCCCAGACATTCAATCCTCTCGAGAAAAGAAGCAGCATGATTCCCAGTAACCTTGTCGGACATGCTTCAATCATCCATTGCAGCCTGTTTGAACCTTTATCTTGCAGTTCTCCAGTTACTGGTGCTATCAGGATGCACCAGTGGAGGGAGGGTGCAGGTCACAAAGACAAAGGTGCTGCCTGCCACTCTGTGTATGCTTCTTCAGTAATCAGTGATGCCTAGAATTAATTACCATATTACTATAATTAATTACCATATTATTAAATACATACTATTACAGAACAGTCTCTCTTATGTTTACAGCTTTCTTCCATTCACAGAAACTGCAAAACATTAGATTTTCAGAGGGCTACTTACGAATTCATTTAATCACTCGTCCACAAGGGGCTTTGTCATCCTACCTGACCGTCATCTCTTTTTATTTGTGTTACTGGACAACTAAATTGCATGTTTTCTATCTCAGTTGCTAGTCCATTCTCTCCACTTGGACTCAAGCTCTGCTTAATTGCCTCCACTTCCTATATTGCCTGCTGACCTGTATGAGCTTGTTTCTGCTATATCCTCAGAGAAGGATGGTAATCTATGGCCTTTGACAGTTCCACAATGAAGAGGTCCTATGAGCAGTGGTATTGTTGTCACAGCCAGAAGGCTTCACTCTACTTGGCCCTCCTGATCCACTTCTGTTACTGTGGCTGGCCATAAGTGTTGTGAATTACATCTGAATACAGTGCCTTCTGCTTGGACTATATATGATCTGGGGTACTTAAGCTCATCTAGTGTTCCCATGACCTGGCCATGTGCTTTCTTATCTTGAACATCATTCTTTCCCCCTGTTTTAAAGGCCACAGTTCCCATGTTTTGTATCTTATAACATTGTTTCTGCCTATCTTTCAATGAAGCTATCTGTTCTTACGTGTTTTTGAAAGTGTCTATATAACATGAAGTGAATGTAGGTGCAGTGGTCCTGACCTCTCTCTCCAGCATGATATCCACTGGAGTTAATCCAAAATGTAAGGGTGCACTATGGAAGGCCAAGAAGGAAATCTATTATTCCTAGTAAACTCCTGAAACTTCCCTTTAAACTGAAGGCCATTGTCTGTTCCTACAATCGCCAATATCCGAAATCTGCAAANGTAAACTCCTGAAACTTCCCTTTAAACTGAAGGCCATTGTCTGTTCCTACAATCGCCAATATCCGAAATCTGCAAATACAGGTATACATTAGTCTGTGATAGAGTTTTAATTTAAACTCTGAATATTTAGCATTTTGAAGTACTGTTCCAAGATGCCTGAGGGGCATATCAGAGTTGTGAGGTATGGAATGGAGGTTATAATAAAAATAAAGTAACTAAATTAGATTTTTTTTTTTATTCACACAGCTATTATTTACAACATTAAGTGATCTCCACTATTATTCTTGTTATTTTCAGCGAGCNTTTTTTTTTTATTCACACAGCTATTATTTACAACATTAAGTGATCTCCACTATTATTCTTGTTATTTTCAGCGAGCACAATATTTAATATGACCTCAATTCGAACTAAAGTCCTTATCAATGTCTCTATGTCTGATTACACCAGTCAATTCACACACATTATTTACACATATTCAATCTATTACTTTTATTTCAAATGTCTGTCACTCATGCATCCAGTTCAATGATTCTGCCTGCCAGTCTTTCTCTGCACTGTACTAATACTTGCAGTGTACAGACTTCACTCAGACTGGTTATTCTCATCGCTACTGAACGCTTTGCTGGCTCATCGCTTTGCTATCTTCGCACACCTGGTGCTTAACGATGCGCAACCCTCCAATCTCTATTCTCTAGAGACTCTTAGCTCAGAGGCCCATCGTGGCTTAGGTAGTCTCGCTGGCCGGATCTAGTAGGTTCCTCGCACCCTGAGTTCTGCTGAGATGCTAGGGCAATGACCAGAACATTCTACCAAAGATAACCTCAGAAATTCAATTTGCTGAAGGTCAGGAGTGTGCACATCTCAATAGGCTTATCTGGCACACGTGGCAGCTTGCCTTTGTAAATGTGCATTCATGTCTCGCCTTACTACTATGTCCTTTGCACACTGTTGTGTTCGCACGAGCACGACGGGGCAAGTGAAGCAATGCAAACCAGCAACATGTAACAGTATTTTGAAAATTAACCATTTATCTTCACATTTAATTTAATCCATCTCCGTTTTCTGCCAAGAATGCTCTGGTACTGTTTCTTGAATGAGAGGTCCCATCAGGTTGCTATGTTGCTCAACACAAGTTGGACTGTTTTTTACACCTGACTGTAACAGTGCGCTAAATCCCAACCACCATACAGTCTGTCTTGCAAAAGCTCTGCATTTGGATGTACCCAAGTGTCCTTTATGCAGTTTTTCCTAACACACAATCCTGCAGCGCTGAGAGAATTCTTAACCTGGTTTATTTAAGAGGAACCCTTTATTGACAGTAATGGGCTGCTTGATACTGGCAATATAAGACCAGCGCTACTGGTAAGTCTTACTTAGGCCACCCATTAAAACAGTAGTCCTTAAGTTTTTGGCTGATTAAATGTGACTGTTGATGGTGGTGAATATGAACTAGGATATTTTGGGTCACTGACAAACTATTTACAATCATGTTGATATGTGCTGAGGCCTCTGCAGATAGCTCCTAATCCGTGGTTTTCAAGCCCTGTATTGAATTTCTAAATAAGCAATTGCATAGCTGCCAACCTTTCAGATTTTTCCAGAAGTCTTCCGAAAAAAGCTGCCATATATTGTCTACTGGATGGAGTATAGGTAATTTAGTACCTGCACAGCTTGAATGCAATAACATTCCTGTTGAACACTGCATGGCTTTTTGTGCAGATAATGCAGCTGTAATGGTTGGTCATAAAAATGGTGTTGCAGCAGTGTTGAAAGAGAAACCCCCTTGGGCTTATTGTGATTGGTTGCATTTGTCACCTGATAAATTTATCTGCAGAAAAGGCTGTATCTGCTTTGCCAGTAAAAGTTGATGAAATTCTTGTGGACATTTTTTATTATTTGGAAAAAAGTTGAAAGAGAAAGAAAGGTTACAAAAATTTCAAGAGCTCCATGATACAGAAGCGAAGAAAATACTCAAGCATGTCTGTTCAAGAAGGCTTTCTCTTGGAAGAAGTTTGTTGATGGTTTTTGAACAGTGGGAACCATTTGTAATGTTCCACCATGCTATTATTGCAGTATTTCTAATATTGCAGCCCCACAGTTAGGCACCATATTTGTAATGTTCCAGCGGCGCGTTATGGCCACCGTATTTCTAGCATTCCACGTCTGGGTTTGATGAATGGAAATTACCACTTGGTTAGCTCAGTTGGTAGTAACATGAAACTCTAAAGGCGCCAATAAATATAAATAAAGTCTAATTGTTTGTTTATTACTCAGTACTTTTATTCATCAATCCAAGAAACAGTTCACATATAATCATCAGTTATGTAGAGTACGAACCGGTTTACAGGCAAACCAAGAGAGAGCAGCACCACAGTCATTTAATTATTCATTTACTTCTTGAGAACTGGCCTCGCAAGAAAATACAAAGCCAGCAACCTCCCATACCAGCGGAGAAATAAACGAGCAAGTTCCCGTTTGCTGATGTGGGGGTTATTCGCCACGCCCGACGCGGTCTCGACGAGTACTGGTTATCAACTGCCCGTTGTTGCATCTCTTTTTGGGCGATAGAGACACCGAGTATTTATGCTGCGGGCCTATCGCCTCCCCTCTCCACAGATAAGGGCATGGCTGCCAGCCCATCCGAACTGCATCATCATCGGTAAAAAATATTCAAATCTTCTAGAATAAAAACTTTTGACCTGCAGTTTGGAAAGATTCTGTGTACCCATCCAAACTGCATCATAGGTAAAAGATAATACAATCCTTCTAGAACCCTAACTGTCGACACAGTCAGAAAGTTTATAATCTAATGATGATGCTAACTGAAAACTACGACTTTCGAAACGGCAAACGGATGTCCAATAAACGTTATTCCACGATAAACAAACTACCACTGCTTTAATTTTGAATCCCGATAAAATATTACGAAGCTTCACAAAACTAAAGAACATGAATCAGATATCCTAAAAATTAATAATACTCCGTCATTACACATTTCTTAGTTTCTTTAAGGAAGAGGTTGTAAATGAGAAACCTTCATCTTCGAGTCTCACCTCTTACAAAATTCCCAAACTACAATCATCATCCTGTTCAACCTCTGACGGGATATGTCAGAAAGACATAAATGAGAAAAGGAATAATTTGTGTTTTACTACTGATTCCAGCATAAAGAGAATTGCTTTGACATCAGCAAACAGTGATGCTCATATTCTGAAGAATATAAGCCCTTTTGTAAATCTGGAAGAAAAACTATTTATGTTCCTTTCTTCTGACCTAAATAAAGCATTTTGTGCATTTCTTCTAGGTGTCCTCACAACATTTGAAAAATGAATGTAATTCTTCAGTCAGCATCTCCACACATTCATATTTTGAGAGAACTGCTGCTTGATTTTCTAAAAGCATTCCTATCAAATTTTGTGAAAGCAAAAACTGTGAAAAGTTGCTCATTATTTAAAGTGAACTATCACGCTATTCAGAATCAGAAAGACGACACCGAATTAGTAATAGGAAGTAAAGCATCAAACATTGTGAAAACATTTGAAGAAAAGGAAAAAGTAGTTTTCTTTGCATTTGTCAGGATTTATTATATTGCAGCATGTGACTACATTGTTCACAAATTCCCCAAAAAAATGAAGTCTTGAAAAATGCAGCTGTGGCAAGAGTGAATAATCTCGACAATGCCAACTTTTCTTCTGTTCGCTACTTTGTAGATTTGTTTCCTCTGATTTTGCCTGTACAAGAAGGTGAAACTAGGGATGCAGCAATGGACGAAACTGAAAAACAATTCTCAACTCTTCAGATTGATGACATTTCAGCCCTTAGTGCTACAGGTTATAGTGATGATGTTAAGTGGGCCAAGTTATCCAGGATTCGTGGTGTTGATGGCATTTGAAAATACAATAGAATATGTAGAAAAATGTCCATCTTGTCCATTCCACACAGCAATGCAGAATGCAAGCGTGTTTTAAGTTTTGTGGAAAAAAAACAGGACCCAGTTTAGATCCTCTATGTCTAATGACACATATAATCAATTTTGGTTTAGAAATGCAGGAAATCAGGCTTATGTTGCGCACAAAATTTTAGTGCACAATTCCCAAAGAAAGTCAAGAAAGCCACAGCTACTTCTTTAAAACCACAGTGTTCCATTTCAACATAAACAGCAGAATACATACAACATAGCAAAAATAGATCATAGTTGTATGACTCCATCCATAGTGCTCTAACTTAAGTAGGAAGATAGTTTTAGTTCATTATTTTAGTGCAGAGGTAACCAGTTAAGCTAGCAATGCAGTGCAGATGTCTTTTAGAAAGCTACGGGTGCTAGTTACATCTTTAAAATTGCTGTGCTCTGATGCTTTATCTCACATTCCACTGAAAGTGGAAAAGTAATAAAATATTAACGTATTATGTTATTTAGTAATGTTATTAGTGTAGTAAAGCGTAATGGGCCTTTTTCTAGTTAAGCGGTGGTATGTATGGTAAGTCTGCATTGTTTAGTGTAATTTTTATTTTTAAATGTAATGATTTTATTGTGTTTACAAAATCTTCCTAATTATGATTTCCTAAAGTTGGCGGGTATGCTCAATCTGCAAGAGGTAACTGTTTTCCTGGAGCATAAGAAACTGAATAATTGCACTTAATTAGCTGTATCAAAAATCTCTGAGGCCTAGGTGTCAACTTATCTACATTTTTTTTACTGTAATTTTAAAGTAGGGGTTTATGATCTTTCACCAGAACTACAGGCAAACCTAGGATGTTTTCCTGCAGCTTTTCACATCCCCAGGCCTCTTTTTCAATCTGGGCATACAGATGTTAATTTTTTTAAGGATCCAAGAGTTATAACAAACTACTTCTCTAGAGTTATCTTTATTTACTTGTAGCAATGCACAACATAGTCCATAAGAACTATTCACAATCACAATCAGTATTTTTCTCTGACAAAGTATGCCAAACATGGTACCTGAAGCATAAGGTCCTTGATCTTTTCAATGTCCTCCTGCTGATGTGGACCCCACGCATACATTTGATCTTCCCTCATTAGGGCTTTCAGTGTTTTCAGCACTTGACTTTTTCCTGGAATGAAATTTCATGCATTGTTCACCACACTTAGAAAACTCAAGATGTTTGCTTTGTCCGTAGGCTCAGTAAATTCTAAAAGGGCTTTGACTCTCCTAGGTTGTACCAACATAACTTCAACTGAGGAGTAGTAGTGGTATAGTGGTTAGACTGCTCGCCTCCCACCTAGCCAAACTGGGTTCAATTCCCAGCAGGTTTGTTCTCGGATTTTCACATGTGGGAATACTACTGGACAATGCTGCTGGTCGGAGGGTTTTTCTCTGGATTTTCCGGTTTCCCCGCCTTTCCATTCCGGCGCTGCTCCATACTCACCTCATTTCACCCTCATTGGCTCTCAAGACCCCAATTTTAAGAGCTGCCCAAATCTCTCCACTCCACTTCAGCTGAGATAACATGGCCTAAAAACATTATCTTGTCCACACCAAACATACTTTTAGACATGTTTATAGCAATGCCATGCTTACAGTACCTTGTTAAAACTTAACGCAGTATACTATCATGTGGCTCCACCATTTCTCTGGGCCACAGTGTTGTAGTGGTAAGACTAGTCGCCTCCCACCTAGACGAACCAGGTTCGATTCCCGGCAGGGTCGCTCCCGGATTTTCACACTTGGGAATCATGCCAGGCGATGCCGCTGTAAGGGGGTTTTTCTCAGGGATCTCCCTTTTCCTCCCACCCTTGCATTCTGGTGCTGCTCCATCCTCACCTCGCTTCACCCTCATCGGTTCTCAAAACCTCAATTTTAAAAGCCACCCAAATCTCTTCACTCACTCACTCACTCACTCCACCGTTTCTCCAAAGACCAAGACATTGTCCACATGCTGAAGTACATAGGGCACTACCCCAGGACTTCTGCAATCTTCAAGCTGGAGTATTCTGGAGCTGTGTTCAATTCGAAGGGTAGTCTTTTGTTCAGGCATCTATCAAATGCCATTATAAATTGAGTTGGAGGTTGACTCTTCTCACTTAATGGGACGTAGAAGAAGCTGGAATTGGCATCTAATTTTCTTAACACTTTTGCACCTTTAAGTTGTGCTAATGAATATTGGACCTCTATATCGTAAACATCGCCCATTCTACATACTTGTTGAATTCTGAATAATCAACATATTCGTACACTGTCCACAGGGGCATGCATACACCTCAAGCTGTACCATTCTGCTTAATTCATGTTTCACTTTCACTAATCAATAGTAAACCGGTTGGTTATCAGTTTTGTTAGATTGGAATTACAAAATCAACAGTGAAATCTTCCTGAAAGTCATTTTCTTCTTTTATGTGATACACACTTTAAAATGTTATTTTTAATTTTTTGGAATGTGACCCTATCAATTACACAGAAAGCTGGTTGCATTACATGATGGGTAACTTATTGCACCCCCATGTGACCTACCATAATTCTCACAACTGTTTGGCTGTTGACATGCTTGGAACTGGTTTGTATACAATGGTGAGTCCTTTTCACACACTCAGACATAGTTGGTTTTGCATTTAAATGTGGTATCTAATCAATAACGTGGCATGTCCTTACGTTTATATTACACTGGCAAGACTTCTGCCTGCTTTTCACGGAACTGCTGAGATTGTGACACATGCAGCTTTTCCAGGCAAAACATTTTTACCACCCCCTGAAGTGTTAGGTTACTATGTAACAATGTGATTAAACTCTTCTTCACTAAGCCCCACTTGCTGCACCAAGAAATTGAATTTAAAGCATTCTTGGTTTGAGATATTTATAAAACACTTGCCAAGGTTTTTTGTATGTCTAGCCTGTTATAGGTTTTGCAAATGTGAAGATAATGTCACCTGCCTTCTCACCTATTAAGTAAATACCTATTTTGTCCATGTCATCACATTTCTGCTTGCCACTTTTATTCAAGAGGCGATCAAAACTTATCCTACACCTGAACCAAGCATTAGAATCAGGAAATTTTAATATGCTGGGTGGTTTGATCTATAAACCCACTGGCTCCGTTTCACCACCACCTGTAGCCGTCTTATAACTGTACCGGCACTTGTAATCACTGCTCTTACAGCTGGCTGGAAGTGTTAGAAACACTTGTTGCAAAAATTTGTCCATGCAGCAGTGTTTATGCCCATTGTTCCACAGTTAAAGCTGTCGCCATGTTATGTTTTAATCATAATCGCTGATGTCAGCCACACACAGTGCCATACTGTCAATGAAAATCATACTCAACAGTTATCACAGACTCACACTTTTTGAAGTGCAGAACATCGAACACCTCTTGATTGGGGTTGCCATATTGATGCAAACTGAAGTCAGCTCAGCTAATTACTCATCTTCTGTGCTGTAGGAAGGCCCCTACCAATACAGAAATGAAACTTTACAATCACAAACAATAAATTTATCACTTTGAAATTAGGTGAATCTTTTTGAAACAATCTGTATAGTTAAGAGCAACCAGGCCAGAAGAAAAAATGTATCTTACAAAGTGGTATTTATTGTTGACATGCTTCATGCATTTGTGTTTCTCTGGATTCTTAGAAACACAAATGTCACTACATGCTCAATGATAGCTACAGCTAATTCACTCAACAGGCCTTTTCACTACAACACTTCATCAACACCTATGCTAGTTGCAACATATTCAGCTTCTTTGGAAGACAGAGCAACTGACTACTACTTCGTTGATGACCACAAGGTTACAAAACTAAACACATTGAACACAGAGCCAGTTGCAGAACTGCAGATTGTGGCACTGCCATCCCAATCAGCATCAATGAATCCTTGAAGAGCATGAATGTCATCTTCAGATGTGAGGACCGGCTGCATTTCTTTAGATCCTTAAATTTATCATTGCACACTCTTTAGAGTCTTCCCCATATTAGGCCCACAGTAATACTGTAAATAGCTGAGGAAATGTACAGCTGCACAAAATCGGGATAAGTGCGTAACATTGTATATTTCAGGCATCCTATAAGGGTTCTGCACATCTTGTAAAGACCAACCCTATTTCTTGAGTAGACACAGGTTTATCATGACATCCTGAAATGCTCTAGAATGTCCTCCAGGTGAGTTGTCTGGCCCAGAGTAACTTATTCCTAATGCACGTAATGCATGTACATACAAGAAATGCATTTGTTTGTTAT
The DNA here is from genome assembly GCA_002778355.1 of Clitarchus hookeri. NCBI lineage: Eukaryota > Metazoa > Arthropoda > Insecta > Phasmatodea > Phasmatidae > Clitarchus > Clitarchus hookeri. The sequence continues at coordinate 228,822 of NQII01000998.1, read as the reverse complement.
TTGAATTTTTTTTTTATTTTCTAATATAAACAACAGTAATTTTTAGTGTGTTGAAAACCCAGATAAATCATGAATTCGTTGGACCCATCATTCCAATTTTGTGAGATCTCTTGAGCCAGTACAAGGGTTTGTTTAGTTTCAGAACTTCTGAGGCAGATTCCATTGCCTTTGATATCTCAAGATACATATTCTCATTAATTCTTCCATTAAAAAAATGCATTTTTAACAAGTTGATTTACCACCATTTTATTTTTTAAAGCTACAACAAGCATTACTCTCAAGATAAGAATGATTACATTTGTCATTTGGGATCTTCTTGCCAGTAGGTGTGCCTTATATTCCACTGATTCATTTTCATTTGCACACTTAATCTTGAGTACCAATTTAGTTTGAAGTGGTTTGACACCTTCAGATAACTCAGCTTTACTCCATGTGTAATTGTCTTTAAGTGCACATAGTTGCTTATTTAAAGCATCCTTCCATTTTTTACCATCCTCTCTGCTAACGGCTTCGTCATATGTCAAAGGGTCACTCAAGACACCAACTGAAAGGAAGCACATTTCATAATCTGCAGATTTCTTGGTTTCATTAACTGGTTTCTTCACTTTAAAGTTTAGCTGCAGTGATTATTCACTGTTTGCATTTACACTCCAATATCTCAACCCCTTGGTCACTAGAGTCAAAACCCACAAAAACTTCCTTTGATAACTTTATGCTAGTTCTGTAGTAGTGTAGTTAGAGCTTGTTGACTTTTACACATTTCCTTTCATTTTTATCAACAGTACTTACTACACTTGTAGAACTTAATGTACCTTGATCTTGACTTGTAGACATTCTGCTGTGGAATATTAAATTACAGGCTACTATTAACAGTCTTCTATCCAGGAAGCAATCATAAACCTTCCTTCTCATACATACTCCGTTCAGTTACTTCACTTTTCTGAAGCCCTGCTAAAGTTCTAATTTCAGGCTATTCCTCCACCTCATGCAAACAAAGCATAACTAAGTGTATAAAAATACACCAAAGGGACACCGCACTACATAGGTGCACTCTCAATTTAATAATATTTTGCATGAGAATTGTTTCTTACCAGCATTACCAACACACCTATTTTCTGTTTTTATTCATGTTAATTATAAAGGAAATATATATTTTATAGATAAAGTATAAGTACAAATTCAATAACCAAATATAAAATAGTTTTATACAGAAGTATAAAAAACTTGTGATGCATGACATAATTTGGAAAATGGTACTAGTTTATTCCAGACAGTATCTGGGCCCATAACCTGGTAAAATAATTATGCCATGATTATGAAAAATACTTTTTTTTTTTTTATGATGAACATTACTTATTAAAGAAAAATATTTCTGAACTGAATGAGTTGTAATTCTGACTACAACCAACAAAAAAACAGGTGTGTCACCTCATGAAATTGACAAACCATGGAAAATATTATGTTTTAGAATTGCATGGTTGATATTTTCAACTATTTTCAACATTTTTGCAGTTTTATTGTTAATTTGTATAATATGACAGGCCTCCTATAACTTTAAACAAAGATAAGGTGTAATATAGTCCACAAGAGTAATCTACTACTGTATATGGTAGTTTCACAACGAAGCTGACATTGTGTGTCAAATGTTTTTTTGTAATATTGCAATTTTATCACTACAAAGTGGTTTTACTGGTATTCACACATTATCTACCATGCACATTTTAGAGTACATTTTTTATACAAAATTGAAAAAAAAAAATTCCGAAAGATATGAAAGTCCGTATTAAATTTTTTTTCCACTGTCAAAAAAAATTTTTTGTTTTGTTTATGGAATATGCTTTTTAAAATGATTGGTATTTTGTGGTGACTGTGANATTTCCGAAAGATATGAAAGTCCGTATTAAATTTTTTTTTCACTGTCAAAAAAAATTTTTTGTTTTGTTTATGGAATATGCTTTTTAAAATGATTGGTATTTTGTGGTGACTGTGAACTTACCCACTAAATTAAATGTTGTTTCTATGGAGAAATGTAACTTTGAAGATTTTTGCTATAACAATGTGTTTTCCTCAGAGCATAACAAAACTTTTTAGCATGATCTATAATTAAATGTCTGTAAGCGTGCCAAAAATATAAAATCTCTAGCTGGCAACACAGATTTTGTGTGAACTTTAACATGTCTTGAATAAATTTGTTGTTCCATCGATATTAGTTTGTTTTCTATATACATTTAAATAAAGATGTGTTGATTCTTGCTATAAGTGACTAGTATTTCCTTGTGTGTTTTTCTAATCCTTATAACTTAATGTAAGTTTTATACTTTTTGAATTTGTGTCTGACATTTTCTGCTGTTACTATTAATGTAAAATTTTCAGCCATGTTTACATCAGAGGTTCAGTTTGGTCATGCTGGCTCGTTTGCAAACTCGGACAGAGAGACAGCTGTAACAAAGAACAAGTCTCTGCAAGAAGCTGGTGCTCATGTACCTCAGTCATTTGATACTTTGGGGGATGTTATTCAAGATGTATACGAGTCCCTCGTGCAGAGCGGGGATATTATGCCAGCACCAGAAGTACCTCCACCGACAGTTCCCATGGACTACTCTTGGGCCAGGGTAAATATTTTATCTTAGTGATAAAAATTGAATTTTAAAAATTAATTATGCTTGCTTGAAGCTTAAAGGTTTTAGTTAATTATTATTTAAGAAATTAAAATCGAAATTTTTTGTATATAAGAAAAATATTTTATTTAATATGTTATTTAAGTGGTAGCAAAAGTAATTGCTCCTTCCTTTGTAAAAAAATTATACAATCAGCAGTCTCAAAAGTCATATTGTCACACTATTTGGTCTCTCATGTTTTTTATAGAAAGACTCAGCTTTTGGAAAAAAAATATTAGTCCTTGGTTTTAGTAATTCTCCCTTTTCCCACTAGATCAGTGTTCCTCACCAGGGTTACAGTATTCAAGCATGTTTATATTGTGACATGCTTTCTAACATGTAATTTTCAGTGACTAACCTAAATGGCTCTATCCAGGGATTATTTTATGTTCAAAACATATAACAGTACTATGGGCAATCAAATCTCTTGTCGGTTGTCACTGCATGCTAGGCAGCGTATAGTTGTTTTTAACCATAGTTAATCTATTCAGCATAAAGCCCATATTCTACTTTTATTTTGTAAAAAGAGAAATTAGTCCTGCACATTGATTTTTCATATAAAAGTTTTCTATCTGAAATTAAGTGCATAAACTCCTGATTTTCCAGGTAAATGATTGGCCATGGGTTCACAGATAATCGTTATTTACAGTTATAGCAATGGGGGATAAAAATAGGTTTACTTTACATACTGTGTATATAGGTTATGTGCACTAATAGCATAATCTTATAAGAATTACATTTTTTGACAGCCAGTGCGTGGCAACATATAAATGAAATTCACTGCATCCCATACACAAAATCCTTTATCAGCTGATGCATGAACAATTGCAAGTGAATTTAATGATGGCTATTCTTAGAGCCTACATTTGCACAACAGACATCTGAGAAATACGTGGGCAGGGAGTTCGTAGACAAAATGTTGATGTATTTTATTTTATCTCATAACAAAACAGCTGTTATTAGTGTAACAAATTAAACTTCATTCTAGAATAATGTGTAGGTGTTTAAATTAAATGGAACTTTAACATAATGCAATAGTTTAGCTTTGTTTGTCTCTTCTTCATAGGCCACATGCATTGAAGAGGCTGCACATTTGTCAATAAGTATTTTTCAAAAATTTCTACATTAATTTTATGAAATATAAACCCTAGATATTTTGAGCCCATATGATTTGAAAATTTTACATTTAAAATGATGTGATGGATATACTTTTGCAACACAGTAGCGAAATAGGTGATTGTGCTGCCATCTGTTGGCCAGTGCGTGCTGCTCGCTTGGGAAGCCATGCCCCCATGAAATGACTCGTTTTGAAGGTGGAAAATACAAATATATTAACAAATTCCTAGAGTTTAGCATTTTTCGTGAGCTCTCTAAATATTTTGACGTAATGTGTTTCTATGTGAAACAATTCTGCATGATAATAATTTGGGTTCTGCCTGCAATTGCCAAGCCTTTCTGAGGCCGGCTAGCCATTTGGTTTTTATGTGCCCGTCCCACTTATTAATTAATTAATTTTCTAAAACCACTTGTTGTTCAATGAAATCATTTTTGCGACAAATAATATTTATGTAAATGTAATATATTGTCCTCCAGCTGCACTCGGTACCGCAGTTAATTTATAAATAGCGTCTTTGCATGTATGAACTACTGGAAACTATCCAATCTCGCCTTTTTGACGAGCAGACTCCATTTTTAATTGTGAAATACTTAATTAGTATGAATAAAAAGGCGGTGTGGGACAATTTTACCAAATTCCTAATACTTCCAAGCTTCACATATATTCACTGTTAAAAACTAGTGTAAATATAGTACCTGAACCCTTTTAATAAAAAAAAAAACAGTACCGCATTACTTGACTGATGCCTGGCAACATGTTAGCTTTGAGAGAGTCTATACCATTAATCAAGAACGGAAGTTTGAGGGGTGTTTTTGAAGGTGCGCAGCGCCCCTCCCTTAATTGGTAGAAGGTCGGACAAAAGTTTTAACATTGTAATCAACCTTCCTCTTTCGANTGGGTTAAGGCTGGAAGTCACATTTTTCGGCCGATTTCGCCGTGATTTGAGGGAGGATTGTCTCTTTGGACCTTCCCCCAGCCATTGGGTCAGTTATGCCCTTTGTAAAAATGTCAGTTACCCCGGGGGAAGGGGGGGAATTATGTTTTTCGGTTCTTGGAGCCAGATTTTTAGGCCGATTTGGACGGGATTTGAGGGAGGGCTCTTGTCTTCCAACCCTCCCTCGGCCGGTGGGTCAGTTATGCCCTTTTGGAGAAATATCGGTATCGCCGGAGGGGGAGGAGGTGGGAGTTATGTTTTTCGGGCCTTGAAGCCAGAGTTTTCGGCCGATTTCGATGGAATTTGAGGGAGAGGTTACTCTTAGGACCCTTCCTCGATTTAAAGTTAGTTAGGTCCTTTTGGACATATGCCCTTTTGGATATATGTATGTACCATAACTATAGTAGAAAGTCAGATGGTCCATATTTTGTGTAATATAATTATGGTACAGTGTACCATAACTTTGGTATTTTGTACGATAATTAAAAAATTTGTACCATAATGGACTCAATACCACTGAAGCCCCCTAGGAAAACATTAAAATAATAACACTCTGTCAAAAAAAATTATTGGGTTTCAAATTGCACCCGTTTACCTGCCTAACCCAAGAACAGTGAACCCGCGGATTCCGCGGGCCGACCCCTGGTGTTAACATTAACAGAGTGTGTGCATGGGTTATTAATAGCAGCAGCGTGCGACTGGCAGCAGTTGTTCAATATTTGACTTTGAACTGGTGGCTTCGTGGTTAAGCTGCAATCTGATTAAGCCACCCCTGGTAAAATTGGTAGTTGACTGTATTAATTGCAAGTAAAGTTTTCCACACAGTTTGGCAATTTGGCCAATTGGGAGGGTAATTAGAGTGCTTTTAAATGAATTATTGGTACTCTTTTAGTTTTGTAAACTAAAAACCTTAACTTGCATACCTTGGGCATTAATACTTTTTGACCAGTTTTCATAATTGCTTCAGCTTTCTAAATCTAGTAGAACATGTTTTGAATTTCTGGTACACCCATAAGCTTGCACAGGGCAGCAAACACTGGATCAACAACCTCAAGCCAAATGTATTTGTATGTGGGAAAATTAAGTATCTGTAAAATGTATTTTTGTGCTAAATGAATATTTATTCTAGTATAAATTACTTTAAATACTTTGTGCTAAGACAGTGAACACAACTTGTATTTTTAAAAATATATTTTTGCAGTATATTGTTACTGTAAAGTTTGATTGGTATGGCAGGTTTAGTTCTGTGTGACGGGCAAAGGAAAAGGATGTCATGCCAAAGTGGGGGGGTGTTTTTATTTCTGTGCTAAGTCAGTTGCGCAGGTACGAGGCGGACTCTACTGTGGTGGTGTGTCTGTGCTATGATTCGCACTAGTCCCTTACATAGCGTAGGACGCATCTGGCGCCTACTTGGTACAAAGTCGGTGAGGGCAAGGTGATGCCTCCGGGCGTTGGACACATGGTGTTTGCTAGCTTACTACTGGTGTTGCTTCCTTTCAGCAGTCGCTGGCCCTTGCTGATGATGTCTTCGGCTCTGGCTGGTGTGGGTGGCTGGGCAGGCTGGGTCGGCTGTCACTTGCAGGTGACCGGGGTGTTGGCTGACTGGCTGGCACGTGGCCGGCTGACTGGCTGGCACGTGGCCGGCTGGTGCTGGAGTCCTCCAAGTCGAACTGGACCATTCCCAAGGGGAGAGTGTACCTCTGGTGGAGTAGTTCAACGGCGGGGTGGGCAGCTCCGGGAACCCTTATCGGGAGGCCAAAGAGGTTGGTGGAGAGGGTAGCGGAGTAAGGCTTCTGCTCTCGCCCATGGGGATATACAGCTGAGGGCTGGTGTAGGTTGTCTACTTAGGGGGTGTCAAGATGCAAGAATATAGGCCATTCACAGTTACTTCACAGTTTTCTGAAGCCCTACTAAATTTCTACTTTTTGTTTCCAATTACGTATCCTTCCGCTACATGTAAACTTAAACACTGCCATGTGACTACATTTTAACTGTGAAATGCTTGTTTACTGTTTTCAGCTGTTCAAAGAATTTAGTCATATTTCAAAAACTATTTTGTAAGAATATCTACAATTTAGGCCTATAACCATATCTAGATCAGCTTTGTGACTTTTTAACGATGTCTATGTTGACGATAGTTCTTACATTTATTATTTTGCATTTTTAACATATTTGTTATACAGGACATAGCACATTACACATAAAATACTTTAATATTTTGCTGAGACTGTGTTTAATCCAGTTATAACTGTGGGGGGAAAAAACTGTAGTGTAATCTCTTGTTATTAATATGTGTTGGGTTATTTGGTTAAAAGGACGGCCTTAGGTGGCATAAAAATTAAAACTAAGGGACAACCAGTCCAACAAAAGACATAATAAATTCAAGCATGCAACTGGTGTTGTTTATTTATTGTACGTAGCTACCACAAACTTAAAAGATATTGCTTAACATGCACACAAATTGGCCTACCGTAACTTTTAATCTGCTCATATTTACATTCATCAGTATTATACTCTTTTCAAGGTTTATTTAATTATTTATTTAAATTTATTGGGCTGGGCTTAGTATTTTTTTGGGGTTGTGGCAAACATTCAAATCACAGAAACGTAATCTCATTACACAATTACGTTTCAAACACCTAGGGCAAGATTACAACAATGTGATAAAAAATACGTGACTTTCAAACAGTTAATTTCGTATTAAAAACAGCTCACGGTTAAAACTTATTTCACATGTCCAATATTTGCAGGCACACGCGCACACACACAGGCACATGCATGCGTACACACACTCACAGGTCCAACGTAACGCAATGGCAACAATACTCTTTCATACACACAGCGGTCATGACACACTTTACAGTATATTTATTCCTGCCGTAGTAAAACTTATTTATCACAACATCGTAACTTGCCTAGGTAGGTTTAAAAAACACAACAATTACGAACTTGACGCTTTGTTCAAAAACACGCAATGTTATGCCGGCATCGCCAGTAGCCACTTCTGCCAATGTTGGATTTGTAACGTGTAACTGTCTCGCCATCATATCTAAATTTATTATAATAAGTATTCAAACAATAAAATCTCATTTCAGTTGTAAATTACAAATTCAAAAATAATTTTTTCTGTAATAAGTTTGAAACATGCTAAAATTTAAAACATGTATAATATTCCTGCTACCACAGGCGCTGCGAAACTTCCAGAGAGAGAGACAGACAGACAGACATAGACACGTGCGTGCGCATACATACACACACAGAGACACACACACACACACGCACAGACACACACACACACACACACACACACACACACACACACCTCTCTCCGCTCCTATTGAATTTTGCTTCCTCAGACGAAAAAAAAACACCATGTCACTAGGGCCTGCACACAGTAATTTGCGCTGATATTTTTAACTGTATCAATGAAATATGTTTCCTTCAGTGCTACCTAAAAATTCAAATATGTCAATATGCAACGTTTAATTTACAAATAGCATACCAAAAAATTAGGTTGAAACAATATTTATCTGTGAACAATTTCTTACTAGCTGTTGCAATCACATAGCTGCTTTCACTGTTTTTTATTCGTATTTAATAAATATTACAAGCTCTAGAAGACACTTAATTAAAGTTGCATTTATTCAAGAATACTGTACTTTACTGTAATCACAGTGTTATATATTTGTGGTATACAAGTTATTGAATAAACATGTTGGCATGTTATGCCTAGGGTGATTTTTCAAAGGTTTGTTTCAAAACATCCGAAGAAACCTTGAATGGACTATAGCAGCTGTACTCCGGGCATTTCTCCTGCTCCCTCGTTGGTGAGCGAATGTCATAAACAGGACAGGTGCTACTGTTCATCCTGTAGAGTGCAGTAAGCAACAAACCCCTAGCTAGAATGTACTCTAGAAGTACCTGGGTCAAGCCTCATCAGGCTTGGCACCCCTTCCGGCAAGTTTATACGCTTTGGAGGGTATGGGTTAGCTGACTTAGTTGGCTCATATGCTTTGTTGTGTGTCTTTCTAGTGGTTAGGGCTCTACTGTATGTGCGCACCAGGTACCATTACGTACCTGTTCCACAGTATGGGTGGCCGTCGACTTTTTCACGTGTGTGATGACGTGCAGTCCTGGTTAGGTGTTGCCCGCAGTCCTACCCTACGTTGTAAACGGTTGCCAATTCGCGGTCCCCTGCCACTCCCTTCGAGAGTGAGACTAACCAGGCGTGGGAAAAGGCACACGTTCACTACAGAGCAAGGAAAGACAGAAGTTAGGTAGAATACGTGTTTTATTCTCTTGAAAATACAACTTAGTGACCCATACTATCTGCTACCTCTACACACACTAGGTGTTCAACGGACTTTGCAAAATAGCAAGACAAGTGAAGGAGCCTGTCAGCTTGAAGAGCCTGGCTTTAAGAGCAGATCAGAGCTGACAATTTAGTAGCTGTGAAAACAAACAAACCCAATTATTGCTTGTATTCCTGAAGGGACCCAGGGCACCACATGTGGTGTATGTGCTGGATGTGGTGACTCCTGATGGTAAGTGTCAGGGGGTAGCAACGACTCTGCTGCACTGGTAAAGAAGGCGTCGTTGACTGAAGAACTGGTAGATGACTGGAACGTCTTGGAGAGTCCTCAGGAGGACTGTGGCTGTGTATGTGTAATAGAGAGCTTTAGCACAACTTGTGCTAAGGCGAGCTATGTGAACAACTGGCGTGTCTGCATGCACACAGCGTTATATTCTTTTAGCTTGAGGGTTTCTTTGTGCCTCGTTCGCTTCAGTAACCTTCAGCCACCGCCCCTTCGGGTTCAGGCCCGGCGGTGCCGCTGCTGCCATCTCTTGGCAGGGTGGCGGTAGGGAAGTTTTGTGTGGATGTGGGCGGTATCCACCCCTCGCTTAGAGGCAAACTCTTGCATGCCCGCCGCTGATTCTTAGCTGGTTTACAAGCGGCGGGGGCGACGAAGTGACTTCTGTGCAGCCAGTCAGGTTCAACTCCCTCTGGGGCATGTGACACGCACGTGATGATGCAAAGTCGACAATAATAACGTGTAGGAAGTGTCACGCATCAGTAACCATGAAGTTGCAAATTGTTTACTTAAATGCTTTGTGTGATTTATTGTTTTTGTGTAAAACTTGTTATTAGCTGTATGTTTGCTGAATGCAATAATGCCAAAGTAATTTCTCAGCTTGGTTGACTCTTTGTGGTTATTTACTGCTCATATTTGATTCAATCCAGAATCAAATTTTCATTACTGAAATTGAGGTTATCTGTGGCAGCTCAGAATGCACACTGTTTATGTTAGCCGGGACATATTGAAAGGTTCAACAAAACATCAAGGAACTGTGTAAACATATTAAAAGAAGAGGAGAAAAGTTCCACATGTAATATAAAGCAATTTCATAGAGTTATTTGTTAAAAACTAATGAAATACATACTGAGGTAACACCTGTTCCCAACAGTCATTTAATAACACACATCCATTGAAGCTCCAAAATTGCTAAACAATATCACAAATATAATTAAATACACTCAACCAAAGTCTCTTTAAGTTTAAAATATTATAACCTACTTTATTACATGTAGACGCACTGGTCATGTCAGCATATTACATGAAATGTTACACTTCCCGCAACTCAAAACAATACCAAAGTACAGGAAAAAGAAATGATAACATACACCACTTCATTGACAACAGATATATAGTCCTAAAGGTATTATTTAATAAGTTAATAAATCTTTTATATTGGATGTTACAAACTACCACATAAATCACGTTGTTTAAGTCGCCTATGAGAACTAACCAGGGAACTGAACACTGCCAGCCACATAAAGTCATGGAATTCAGAGCAAATGTACACAGGAATGGGAAAGATCTAAAAAGAGAGTAAACAAAACAATGAACCCTATAGCTTGAAACGATGCGTCGGCCAAGTAATATTATTAATTATGAATGTGTTATTATAAAGATATGTTTATCCCTATGTGCACAAATGAACGAATAGCACAAATACAATACACGCAGTATCGTCATAGCCTGAGATGTGTCCTATTTACGTTTAATGTGGTTTGCTTGTGCAGATGTGCCACTAGAGGGCATACATGTCCCTCCATCATTCATTGCTGCAAGACACCAAATAAGGCATTAGTATCAGTGTGAGCCACAGAGCCAAGTTCAGTGAACACACAGCATACCCCTACAGCGCATTTGACAAGCCTTTGCCCAGCTGGATGAGTTTGAGAGAGGCTGTATCATCTACCTCAGAGAGGCAGGTTGGATGTTTTGGTGCATTGCTCATCACTTAAACTGTTCTGCCTACACTCCTACACTGTGAGTTGGTATTTGATGCAAAGGGAACGGCAGGGTACATACACCTGTCCAGAAGGTTTGAGTCGATGCCAGTGGACCACCAGCAGGGAGGATTGTTTCATTGTGTAACAGTCTGTAAGCACTTCATGGACATCGCTCTGCACCATCCAGGGACATAACATAGGAGCTGGGGATACGTCTGTGTTCACCAGTACCATATCTAGGCGGCTAGCAGAGAATCATCTGTCATTGCAGCAGTGCTTATGACCTATACCATAATGACCTGATAACCGTCAAGCACGTGTGACCTTCTGCTGGGAACAGGCAGCATGGCAGCTTGAGGATTGGCGATGAGTGGTATTCAGCGACAAATCACGATTCTGTCTGGATACAGACGACCACCAAATTGAGTTTGGAAATGTCTTTGCCAGCACAGTGATCCATGTCTGAACTAGCAATGTTATGGGGTGGGGTGCCATGTTCTACGATTCCCGCACCCTACTGGTGATTGAAGGAACCCTTAAAATGCAGTAATACATCCAGGAAATTCTGCGACCATGTGCGTTCCCCTTCCTGGTGCAGCTTGACAACTCCATTTTCCAGCAGGATAATGCCTGGTCTCACATAGTACAGATTTCTTTGGCCTTCCTTTGTGATGTCAACATGCTTCCTTGGCCAGCGATGTCCCCAGGCATCTCACCCATAGAGAACCTTGGGACCAGATTGGATGGCAACTTCAGCCACCAGCAACTGCGACCAATTAGGAGGGTCAGTTGCGTTAGCTGTGTCAGAATCTTTCTTGGGAGAACATCTGACATCTGTATGCCTCCATGTCTGACCATGTCATTGTCTGTCTCCGTGCTACTGGTGGTCCAACACCATACTAAGTGCATTCTGCAAGTGTTGGTCCCCTGCAGTACATGCTTTGTGTGGTAAAATATATATATTTTTTCTGTATACATACTAACATGTCCTGTGCCTGTACCCACTTACATGCTCCTGTGATGGCACCTTCAGTGTGATAAATCTTTTTTGCAAATGAGTGTACATGTATATTATTTTTAAAATTGGCTGTTGTATATCAAGTTTGGGCATGTATAATATAACCAGATTTTAGTTTCCAGAAAAATTTGTTTACTCGCCAAGAAAATGAAACAGTAACTTGTTAAACGTAAAATGATCCTTATAACAAAATAATTTCTAAGTATTTAAGTATCTTAGTATCTTATACAACTTTCCTGTACTTAATGCTGTGTCGTGCATTTACTTTTAGTGTCTTTCAGCTGGTAAAAACTACTTTATGCAGAATCTAAATCACATGTGTGATCTTTAATATATTGCTTTCACTTCAGCCACTTGCCGCATACTGTTAACTCCTGTTAGTTTTAGCTTACTCTGTTATAATAGTAATGTTTTCTTATGGATGAGGACATTTTATTCTTTGTTCTGGCACAACTTACACTATACTATTTGGCTATTGCAACAGACAGTGGTCAGAGGTCAGAAAAATATTGCTTGCCTTTAACATTTTGTGAAATCTGCCAAAGGAAAAATAATTAACTTTGAAGTAATCTACTGTTTATGTTGGTTATTTTTAATATTGATCCTTTTTAAAAATCACAGTTACTAAAATTTATTTTTCTACTTTTGTGTTTATTTTCATATAAGTATTTGTCAGTATAGGTGGCTCACAATAAAGTAAGCACTCTTGAAATCAACCTTTGAAAAAAATCACTGTCCATAACTGCATACATTTAAATGTCATAATTGACCGCAATTGTCTCAATAAAGTTGGCAGTGAAATATGAGAAGTAGTTCCAGGTCTTAACGTCTCACTGGGCATTATATTAAACGTTAATGGCACCTGAAATTAATAACTTTCTTTTTTTTTATGCACATAATGATAAAAATATCTTAATAATAATAACACATTTGTAATTAATAATATCACTTGGCCCGACGCATTGTTTCCAGTTATAAGATTCATTGTTTTGTTTACTCTTTTTTTTATATCTTTCCTATTCCTGTGTTCAGTTGCTCTGAATTCCATGACTTAATTTGGCTGGCAGTGTTTGTTCTGTTCCCTGGTTAGTTTTCATAGGTGACTTAAACAACGTGATTTATGTGGTAGTTTGTAACATCCAATATAAAAGATTTATTTACTTATTAAATAATACCTTTAGGCCTATATATCTGTTGTCAATGAAGTGGTATATTTTATAATTTCTTTTTCTTCTATTTTGGGTATTGTTTCAAGTTGCGGGAAGTGTAACATTTTGTGTAATATGCTGACCTGGCCAGTGTGTCTACATGTAATCAAAGTAGGTTATAATAATTGGAACTGAAAGAGACTTTGGTTGAGTGCATTTAATTTGAGCAATTTTGGAGCTTCAATGGATTTGTGTTATTAAATGACTGTTGAGAACAGGTGTTACCTCAGTATGTATTTCATTTGATTTTAACAAATAACTCTATGAAATAGCTATATATTACATGTGGAACTTTTCTCCTCTTCTTTTAATATGTTTACAAAGTTCCTTGACGTTTTGTTGAACCTTTCAATATGTCTCGGCCAACATAAGGAGAGTGCATTCTTAGCTGCCACAAATAACCTCAACCTCCCACCAAGGTGAATCAGGTTCAACAATCCCCGGCCAGTTCACTCCCAAATTNCACTCCCGGATTTTTGCCAGTGAGAATCATGCCGGACGATGCCGCTGGTCGGCGGGTTTTCTCAGGGATATCTCTTTCCCCATTTTTGCATTCCGGTGCTGCTCCATTCTTGTCTTGCTTGATCTCATCCATCCCATGGAAAGCAATGGCAAACCACCGCAGTGTCATCGTGCCTAGTTGCCTTGGTTGTGACGCAGCCTCGATTCCCCATCAAGTTGCCTTGGTCGTGACGTGGCCTCCATTTCTGCTATGTGTCCTTGATTCCGACTAAGCTTAACCTCCACACACACAAGCTAAAAGTGATTTTCTCGTTAGAAATGTTTGGCCAAACACTCATATTGTTAGACCCTGTAAAACCAAAATTCATGTGGACAGATTTTCATGAAACTTGCATTTAGTGATAAATATCGCCATGAAAGTGAGCTGTAAGGATCTGGATCAATTTGGTTCAGCCACCAGGTTTTATGGCAACAGTTTTCGGCATTCATATCATCTTCATAGTAAAACATGCCATTTGCTTATTCAAAGTGTGTGTATGTATACAGTTATTAATTTGGGTGTTATTTCTGCTTTAAATAGCACACTGTTATTAGTAAGAAATAAATCGGAACTTGACTTTATTTAATATTTAATTGGCGTTCTTTTTAAAGAGTTCATGTTGCTGCCACTGAGCTAGCCGAGTGGCAACTTCCAGCCGTCAATACCTTCATGTGCAACATTACAACCCAATGAACTTACCATTTAGACCTTGCACATACTTTTACGTACCGTAATTACTATAGGCACATTCATGCATGATGTCCCTTGTAGCTATTTAGTTATGTCACCTTACTACTCTACACAACCCAAAACACTTTTCTTAGCATTCCACACTTCTAATAATGCTCACCCTTGAGTAGGTGTTTTGCCACCGCAAATATAGCATTGTAATAACTGCAGTACTCTAATACATGGACCGTATGTGTACAGTGTGCACACAAGCAATTCCTTCATTGTATATCTTTGTTTGTTGCCAATGTAATATATGTCGCAAGTGGACAATGTTGATGCAGGATCTATAACTACTAAATGATTTGACCGGGGATAAGATGCAAATTCAATTATACATTCTAGAGATTATTCAGGTCACACATCAGATTACATAAACAAAATGACTTTCTTTATTATAAAACTTTGCCTATAATCTCACATACCATGGACTCTTATTCTAATCCTGGGTTACTTATAAGAAGTTCTTCTTGCGGAAGCATCACATTGTCTAGATATATATCTAGTTTTTAAATGCACTTCACAGCAAGACCTGTTTGGTCATGGTCTGCCTGACCTTAATTTTCTATTACTGTTGACATCCTTGCTGAAGGTGCTGCTATAGCTTCTGTGGCAGTCTTCCGTCGATCGTTTCTCTCGATCTGCTCCTCACCCCAGTCACAATTGAACAACACCTCTGACCAACTGGCTTCCATTGAGATTGCCTATATCTTCCCATCTATGCCATGCCCCACCCAGTTCTTTTTACAGTATCCATACATGGGAAAGTGCGCTTCTGCCAGAGTGGGCAATTTACCCAGAGGCCACTGTTTTCTCTCTCTGGACGGCCCTTGTTCTTCAACGCTTCCAACCAAGGTATGCCTAGTGATTTACGCCTAGCATGCAACTTTTACTTCACTCGACTGCCCTTTTAATACTGTATAATGAACATGTACAAGGACTGTTTTTCATATAGTCCATACTGTATAAGAAGGCCACTTTTTGACAGTTCGACGAAAGTAGCGCCAGTGTTTACATCTGACTACGTATCCTTCTGCCATCAGCTGATCGACCACATGGCAAGGATGTTGTTTATTTTCATGCTGTCATTATCAGCTGATCCCCTAGTCAAGGTACTGTTCATGGGACGTTTTAGGCAAACTTGCTACTCAGAAATACGTAGCTGCAATTGTAGTAATAGTAATGTGTACATAAATAATCAGTTAATTGTTACGTTAAAGGGCAAAAATATAAATAATTAATTTAAAATTTAGTAACTACAAAAAATGTATTAAAGTTATTAATTAGTAAAGTTATGTTATATGTCAAAAATATAAATCACTAATTATACATTTATCAACTTCGAAAAAAAACGTGCATGCAGGTTAAAGGACTTTAAGCATCACTCTTTCAGCATATTTTCAATATTGCCCATTCTCTAAGTAATATAAACTTTATAAAAACCATTTTTCACAGGGTGGGGGAACTTTCTTACCCCTATAACCCAAAGATCATACATAGTAAAGCCCTGTTAGGAAGTTTAAAAAAAAAAAAAAAAAAAAAAAAAAACACCACCCACTAATTTTTGCTTACTAAACCAGAAAACTTCCTATAGGGTAAAATTGGATATAAGTAATACACAAAGTTTTACAGTATTTTGGAACTTCCAGCATGTTCACACAGTGAAATTGATATGTAATGAATCTTCACTCACCTGTACTTACTTTGCAATGGAAGCACAACAGGAAAATACCACATCCTTCAGAATCACTGCAAGTGGCAAACATTCTGTCGAATATGCAACTGTGAGACTTCTGGTTCTGTCACCAACAATTAACTTCTTGGTAGAAAGGAACGTAAATACCACGATATACTCCATTTTAAGTGTACATGTAGGCACCTCATACACGCAGTTTGAAAATGGGGAAATATAACAGATGATATAGTGAACCAAACACCAACCCAAGTGAAATGTGATTTAATTCACATAAAATAACTTGAACCGAACCTAACAATACAGTAAAATATTGCATCATGTTACATTATTTTAACTTTTTCAGCATGAAATAACTACTTGATTTTGAAATTGCTAACTTTACATAAACAACATGTATTGAATTTATTTTAAATTTCACTAAATATTTTTAAATAATACAGACCTTGGCTAATATTAACACTGTCAAAAAATGAACTATGAAGAGAGTATTTAGTCATAAAAAAACAGAAGCTCATTCATGTCTGCAAAAATTAGATGCCTACTTTGTAGACTTAGTCTGTTCACCCTCCAAGGGTGAACAGACTTGCCTACTTGTAATGAGTGTGTACATATGGTTTTTACAGTGTTGGCGAGGGTGAAGTAAGATGATATAGAGCAGTTCTGGAGTACGNGTGAAGTAAGATGAGATGGAGCAGTTGTGGAGTACGAAACTATGAGTACCCTGAGTAAACCCAATGGCTATGCCGATAAGGCTTTCTAGATGCTAACGTCCAGATTGACCTTGCGGACCTGCCGGACTTGTCATTAACCATTACTGAAAATGCAGCAAGCATTAATTATAAGAAATTTACCTTTTTAAATACATTTATATAAAAGGACAGGAATTTAAGTACTAACAGTCTAGTACTTGTCAAAAGGTACGCACGCAAAGAAGGACCACACATTTTCACACGGTTGCGCTATTGCAACATTTTGCTGGCTTAGCCAGTTTCATCCGGCAGAAAGTAATAAGACAACACATCTCTGTCTTTTGGCTCCTNCGCACGCAAAGAAGGACCACACATTTTTCACATGGTTGCGCAATCGCAACATTTTGCTGCCTTAGCCAGTTTCATCTGGCAGAAAGTAATAAGACAACACATGTCTGTTTTTTGACTCCTGCTACAGGCCAGAACTCAGATGCTGGGAATTANTAATATAGGTCTTGGCTAATTTAAC
Organism: Clitarchus hookeri; assembly: GCA_002778355.1. Classification (NCBI taxonomy): domain Eukaryota; kingdom Metazoa; phylum Arthropoda; class Insecta; order Phasmatodea; family Phasmatidae; genus Clitarchus; species Clitarchus hookeri. The sequence continues at coordinate 211,445 of NQII01000998.1, read as the reverse complement.
ACTGTCAAAATATGAAGAGAATATTTAGTCATAAAAAACACTAGCTCATTAGTTTTTTGGCTCCTGCTACAGGCCAGAACTCAGCTGCTGANTGCATCTATAACTAAATCCAGGCAACCCTCGGACCTCAACATAAGATAAGCACAGCTTCAAACCACTCTCATCAGCTGTACCTGTAAATTTACATTTTCAAAACGGGCATAAATATAGTTCCCAAACACTTTTAATATTAATCAGTACCGCATCACTCGNGACCTCAACATAAGATAAGCACAGTTTCAAACCACTCTCATCAGCTGTACCGGTAAATTTACATTTTCAAAACAGGCGTAAATATAGTTCCCAAACACTTTTAATATTAATATTAATCAGTACCGCATCACTCGACTGCCACTGGTACAGTAATCAATTGTGAATCCAAAGTCTACCGGTTTACAAATATGAGTTGTGAAGCAGATGTTAAAAGGATCATTAAGTACTTATCATTAATTTTAAGTACATCCCCATTTCAGCCAACAAAACGATACTGGAGCTGCAAAAACAAACAATTCCAGCTTATCTACAACAAATGTAATACTAATGCACGTAATTTAGGAAGCCCATCACCTGGTGGAATCACAGGCGTTACCTCAAATTTGTACAAATTATGTCGTGTACCAATTGTGGAGTAAGGGGGAATTGAAAAACTGCACCTACTGAAGGGGACACCATATTTAACAGACCTGCACTGAATAAAATATAAATTGCCGTATTAGACCATAACTAGGTTAAAATGTTATGCACCAGTGAAATAAAGTTGCAAAATCAGTACCACTTCAGCAAGATGTCATGGGTGCTGTCGTGGTATTGGTATTTTGTAACACCTGCACAGAAAATAAGCAACAATCATCATTGCAGGGTGCACAATACCTAATAAATGCAAAGAAAGTTGTAGTCTTGGAACCAAACTTTTATGAGCTCTTTTCACAGCTCAATGAGGCAGACAACTCAAAACCATTAACTACTGATGAATATTGTCGCTGTTATCAGATGACTGGTTGCCTCATTAACAGTACACTTTTGTAAAACACAATATTTCCTTATAAATGATAACAAATGGAAAAATTAAAATNGGTTGCCTCATTAACAGTACACTTTTGTAAAACACAATATTTCCTTATAAATGATAACAAATGGAAAAATTAAAATCTCATGTTTATTGCAACAAGTTAAAAACACAAACAAGCACAAGAATTAGGTAACAACTACAAATCAATTCCACACATTATTTTACATTTTACATGTGCAAAGAAGATAAGTTATGCATGCATTTAAATATGAACTGTCATACTATTTTCCAGGAACCACACTCTCCACTGGTTTTTACGAAGCCCTGCTTTCCCCATATTCCTGTGTTGTATCTGAAGTAAATTGAAATATTTTTTGGTGAGAATGCATATGCTGCAACTGATTTCCCCAGGCACATGATGTTGCTATTAGCTGGTATTACACTGGTTGGATTGGAGATTATACGTTAAGCTTTAAGTGGCAGTTATAGCAACTTGGACTACATATGTTCAGTTTGCTAATGTATTGGGGAGGTAAGTGTACTTATAAGGAATGGTGCAGGAGCTAAAATGAAGGCTATCACAAGAGTATGGGAAAGTCACATAGGGTTGTTCCTTTGTTGGCTGAAGTTGTGGCGATGTCGATATTAATTATTTTCTTTCAGAAAGAGAGGATATATTTGTGTTGATTAATGAGCTGGCAAAATATTAAACACAAAAGATGCAGGCATGAATCAGACTAATTGTTCCTGGGGGTTCAAAGAAGTTAAGATGGGAGGATAAAAAAGCAGAATGGGGAAGAAATACTCTCTTTGCTGTAGGTTGGTGTATGGGGTTACTGGATTCAGGCAGTGTCTGTGTGAGGCAAATGTTTTGGGAGGATGACAGCTGAACAATGGTGAAAGTGGCACTGCCAGTGGATCATCTTCAACATCATCAGTGTTGTCTGACACATTTCCTCCCACTTCAATAATGATGGGCTGCACATTCACACGACCATCATGTTGCAACTCTCTTTCACAGTCCNATATTAACATTAATCAGTACCGCATCACTCAACTGCCACTGGTACAGTAATCAATTGTGAATCCAAAGACTACCTGCTTACAAATATGAGTTGTGAAGCAGATGTTGAAAGGAAAATTACTTATTAATTTTACGTACATCCCCATTTCAGGCAACATAACGATACTGAAGCTGCAAAAACAAACAATTCCAGCTTATCTACAATGAATGTAATACTACTGCATGTAATTTAGGAAGCCCATCACCTGGTGGAATCACAGGCGTTACCTCAAATTTCAAAATGCATAAATTTGTACAAATTATGTCGTGTTCCAATTGTGGAGCAAGGGGGAATTGAAAAACTGCACCTATTGAAGGACACACCGTATTTAACAGACCTGCACTGAATAAAATGTAAATTGCCACACTAGACTTTCAACTAGGTTAAAATGTTATGGTACCAGTAAAATAAAGTTGCAAAATCAGTACCACTTCAGCAAGAAGTCATGGGTGCTGTCAACACAGTTTCAATAATGAATAAACCTCTCTAGTAACACCTTCACATAAAATAAGCAACAATAATTATTGCAGGGTGCATAATACCTAATAAATGCAAAGAAAGTTGATAGTCTTGGAACCTAACTTTTATGAGCTCTTTTCACAGCTCAATGAGGCAGACAACACAAAACCATTAACTACTGATGAATATTGCGCTGTTATTGGATGACTGGTTGCCTCATTAACAGTATACTTTTGTAAAAAGCAATATTTCGTTATAAATGATCACAACTGGAAAAATTAAAATGTCATATTTATTGTAACAACTTAAAAACACAAACAAACACAAGAAAATAATGTTAACAAAGTTATTACAAAAAGTTTAATTAAGTAACAACTACAAATCAATTCCACACATTATTTTACATTTTACATGTACAAAGAAGATAAGTTGTGCATACATTTAAATATGAACTGTCATACTATTTTCCAGGAACCACACTCTCCACCGGTTTTTACGAAGCCCTGCTTTCCCCATATTCCTGTTGTATCTGAAGTAAATTGAAATATTTTTTGGTGAGAATGCATATGCTGCAACTATTTCCCCAGGCACATGATGTTGCTATTAGCTGGTATTACACTGGTTGGATTGGAGATTATACGTTAAGCTTTAAGTGGCAGTTATAGCAACTTGGACTACATATGTTCAGTTTGCTAATGTATTGGGGAGGTAAGTGTACTTTTAAGGAATGGTGCAGGAGCTAAAATGAAGGCTATCACAAGAGTATGGGAAAGTCACATAGGGTTGTTAGTTTGTTGGCTGAAGTTGCCACAACTTGCGATGTTGATATTAATTATTTCCTTTCAGAAAGAGAGGATACATTGGTGTTGATTAATGAGCTGGCAAAATATTAAACACAAAATATGCAGGCATGAATCAGACAAATTGTTCATGGGGGTTCAAAGAAGTTAAGATGGGAGGATAAAAAAACAGAATGGGGAATAAATACACTCTTTGCTGTAGGTTGGTGTATGGGGTTACTGGTTTGTTGTCGTGTGTTTACGTTGTTAAAGTAAGACTTTTACATTGCGTATGAAGAAAAAAATATCACTACTGCAAGGAGACCACAGTTTCTGGAAAGTGAAATAAATAGTTTTGTGCAGGAATGTATTTGTGGTATGCAAGGCTGTGTGTCTGCTTGACAATATAAATTGGAAAGGAATCATCCATGGCCTGTTAGAAGGAATCATCACTGCATTTACCTGGAGTGATTTTGGGAAACCACTGAATAATTAACATTACCAAACATTTGCCTATAGTGGTAAAGGAGGAGTATGAAAAACAAAAAACAGGATTAACATGCCAGGAATACAAACTGGGTCAACCTTCATTACAAGATACAACACTCTATGGTGAAAATGGCACTGCCAGTGGATCATCTTCATCATCATCACTGTCGTCCGAAACATTTCCTCCCACTTCAATAATGATGCGCTGCACATTTACACAGCCATCATGTTGGAACTCTCTTTCACAGTCCTCTGCTATGAGCCCCTCAGAGTGAGCCGTGTACTTCTGCCACCTGAAAGTAAATATGAACAAAATATGTGATCACTGATATTTTTTGGGGAAAAAAATATTTGTACAGAGGTTTACAGAGACAAATAACTTCTTTTACCCAACAAAAACATTACAAACATGCATCAGCATGCAAAAATGTGTGGGCTCCTGTGTGTGCGTGGCTGTGTGTTGACAAGTACCAGCCTGCAAGTACATTGCTTCTGTACGAGAAACAATTCAGTTACATGATAAGATCACCTGGGCTTGACTGTATCATAAATCACAAGGCATGAGAAAAATATGGATTAAATGTGCAATATCAGATTATGTAGGTAGTAAAACACTTCTTGTCTAGAAATTTATTGCAAAAGCTGTCCCAAGATCAACGTTCTATTCTGGAAGTGAGATTGCTGAGTATCAAATGACTACATCAAACTTGTGTCGTCATGCAAGCAGTACATTTTGCTTCCTGTTAGCTTTACCGTGTGTTCCCATCAAAATCCCCATATAAACATACTAATTGCTGACCACATTCAACGATCGTCAACAGTTTGTTTTCCCATAATGTCAATTCAAAGCAGATAGTACATACGCCAAAAGAGTGCATGCATCAATTATTTTTTAACACGTGAATGCAAAACAACGCAGATAGTCTACAATTGGTACTATCTATAATATTGATATTATACATATATATGACAGGAATTAGAGTGCTCACAGTGCAGTGCTTAACAGGCACATACACACAAAGAAGGACGACACATTTTCCACCACGCGGTTGATACGTTGTGTATGTGCCTGTTGAGAAGTACTACACTGTGATTGTACTTGAATTCCTGTCCTTATATATGTTTTTGGTAGCCGCGCGGCCTACTTACAACCTTATCAATAGTATCGTTAACATTACGCAGCATTATTTTGTGTTTTATTGACTACGCTTATTCTTACATGCTTACTGCATTCGTAGGTTGACGACAGTAAAAAGAATTTTGTATTCTTATTCTGCACTCGTACGTTGGCAACAATGAGAACAAATCACACAATCAAATACATTACAAACTACTGTATTCGACACAATCTGTAACACTATTGAACAATCTGTGATTGTGTTATTGTAAACCAAATTTGGTGTAAGATTATGGACGCAGTATTTTAACGGCATGATTATTATAGGAATCTATCTGTTGTGGGTTTGGTTAGTATCGTAAGGGTTTCCAAACGGCTTGACATGTAATGGTTGGCACAAATCCTAGCAAATAAATAATTTGTGGCAATTGTATCCAATGAATTGAGCATGGACAAAAATGTTAAAATCAATATTTATTAAATTTTGCTCAATGTCAAGAACTAAAGTTTTTTATTTGTGCGAATATTTAACCATAAATTTACTTTAATAATTTGTTGTCAATGACATTTTCCAACTGCTTATTCAAACAAATATAAATTTCGAGGTTATGAATGTTATTTCTCAGGTCTAAAATAAAAGTTTNATTTTGAGGTTAAGAATGTTATTTCTTAGGTCTAAAATAAAAGTTCGCATTCAATGTTTTCCCACATGCTTCGTATGTCTCTGTTGGTCCAGTGAAAAACATATATTCAAGAATCCACTGTAATTGAGTAAAGAAATAGGAAAAGCAGTAAAATCACCTTGTCAAAATATATAAAAAGCATAGAGTATAATTTTCCAGCGAGGATAGGCATTTCCAGCAATGGTTGATTGTGATCTATAAAAGTATTTATACAGTGTTATGAGATGTGCGATATAACTCATTTAGACAGTTTCAGAATTATTGCACATCCCAAACAGTAAAAACTGCACGAGACATTGTAAGGAACACGAACTGAACCAAAAGTCTCCATTGGTACACATTCCTGCTTTTCTGTGCCTTCTACATAACTCAGTTGATGAAGTGAACACAGTTGTGCACACATTCTCTGATTGTTTCTTTATGAGATTTCACATCATGCATTATTTCCATGTCAAATTAAATATGTGCAGTTTTTAGAAATGGTATAATTGTATTCACTTATACGAAGCAGAATGTATTTTATATAACAAAATATGCAAAATTAAGTTATTAGTTAAAGTTAAAGTAGCCCTGCGATGATAACCGAAAAAGTTAACTTGAACCTGTTATAAACAGTGCATACTGCCACATAGTTATGTTAAATATGTACAGCAATTATGTAAGCATGACTTACTTTTCTGCGGTGACTTGAGAGAGGGCTTCCTTCCAGACTGATTTCACGGTCTCATCATCAAATTTCTTCCCCTTTCCTGTCCTACTGTAGAAATACCTCTTGCAGTCACTCCACACTGACTCAATGGTGTTGTAGTGGCAGTGGTATGGAGGCAGCCTGAGGACCAGATGCCCAGCTTCTCCAATCAGAGTATCAACTCTGTGTCTAGAAAAAGTAACAGATATGCAGTTAATTTGTAGACTACATGTTTTGGATCTACAAATAACACACAGAAATTCTACGTAACTATATTGTTAGTCTGACAGCACATGTTGCCAAGTACACAGCCGAAGTTATGTGTCCAACTGTCCAGTGTTAAACTTGGCATGTAAACAGATTAAAAAGAGTAGACAGTGGAGGAATGTAACTCCATTGAGCATAGAGAGAAACATTTGGTACAGGTACTGCAAAGTTACACATACTGTGTGGCTGGTTTGTGCTGTTTGGCCAACTCGTACAAGTCTGGACGCGTTGCTGTCGGGCAGTGTTGAATGTCCATCTCTTTGAGCCATGACGTGAGCTGCACCTTAGTCCATTTCGATGTTGGCAACTTCTCAGACTGAAAAAGATGGAATTTGTTAACAAAAATAATAGTGCTTAACATGGCTACAAACTTTTTAACCAAAAAAAATATCTTATAGTCCCTCACATAATTTCGTTTCTGACATACATGCAGTACTTAAATAACGAATGAAAAATTGTGCATAGCTGAAAATCTCATGATGTACATGTACAAAGAGGTGTACAACTGGAAAAAAAGTCACCTGCACACTGTGGTAGGAGGCATTGTCGAGAACAATTACAGACGGTTCTTGAAGGCGAGGAAGCAGCTGGTCCTGCAGCCACTTCTCAAACATTTCCCCGTTCATTGTCCCATGGTAGTCGCCCAAGTTACTACCCGGAGCGAAGACAATACCAGCATCCTTTACAAATCCTTGCTCCGAGCCTGCGTCAAGGACAATGAACCTCTTCCCCTGGTCAAGGTTCCGACGCTTGCAGGTGTATGTGATACATTCCTGCCATGTCTTGGATGGAAAACCTGTGTATAAAAACAGAAAATAACATTACATGATGTACATTACTCAATAACACTAAAACCACCATGCAACAAATTTTTCAGAATCTGGTCACATTAACAGTGAACGATGAATGGTGTTGTGCGATAAAGCAAATGGTAGTGTACTTTTCAGTGGAATGACTATGACTACGGCCCCACTCTTACGGTACCTAAATTAAATTAGCTTACTACGTAATTAAAATTCTACCATTTAGTAAAAAAAAAAATGTAACAATAAGGATGAAAGAACAACCTTACGAGAGCGCATTTATCANAAATTTTTATACATTCAATCTTGTAATTTGTTGAGACGTTTAAAACTGCCCACAAACATTCACTAGCATTTGAGTATACAAATGCAGCGCAAATGTTTAAGTGTGTAATTACATTCAACAAAAAAATTATTCATCTGTGTTATATAAACTTACCATTTACTTTCGTCATATCACCAATATTTTGAGTTACAGATGTCCACATAGTTTATTTGAAAATATTTCCTAACCTCACTCGCCATGACAAATGTCCACCAACACATGAAATTATTAAAACGTTTGCAAGAATAGCATCTTTGGTAGTGAAATGTGTGTACACTGACTCAAATTTACTTTCATTGGAAGTTTTAACGTCCGTGAACACACGCTTCGAATCACGCAATGCAACTGCAATAACAGCCAAGCAGCATCGGGCAGGTTATGGATCCAACTTTCTGAATCTGTATGCTAACAAACTAATCCCTCTATCAATAACAAAATGAAAAGTAGCTAAGTAAATTCCCCACAAGTCCACAGCTGAGGTTCACAGACAATTGATAACAGTGGCATATATAGACTCGAGAGAAGACTGCTTCTCACATGGCCTGCTCCAGAGTAACCTCGCTTACCAACCCGTATTCCTAGCACGTGAGGGCAGCACCACTANAGAGTAACCTCGCTTACCAACCCGTATTCCAAGCACGTGAGGGCAGCACCACTAATGTGGTGTACAAAGATATCCTTCACCAAACACAAGTAGTCGCTACTTTGTGTTGTACATGCAGGCAAAGTCACCAGAACAAAGCTAGTTAATATAAAAATTACTCAAGCGCACAATGTACACTAAATTTAATGTTACAATTGTGTTTTCAATTAACAAGTTGTGAACAAATTTAACTTCAGTATTCACAGTTCGTAGACTAGCAAACATAACTTTTTTTTTCCAAGTTATGTGCTCAAATAAGGACCAGTTTGTTGAAATCTTAAGTTTTGATTTTCTCATTGATTTTCATCTCTAAAGTTAATAGTAGTATTTGTATAAGTTTCAAGCATTGAAAGTATCTGTTTATAAGGCTGTGTATTAGCAGTATTTGAAAAAATTGTATGTGGCCTCAGCCATATAGTCGGTTCATGACTGGAAGAGACTTTCTTGAAGCCCTGCTAAAGATCTACTTTCAAGCCCATTTCGTATCCTTCTGCCAAAGGGTAAACAAACATTGCCATGTGGCAGTCACATGGCAATGTTTACATTTCACTGTGTGTGTGTACATGTGTTCGTACATGCACGTACCCATCATAAAAGTAATGTATATATTATTAATGGATATTCCACAAGCGTAAAGTTTTTAATCTTGAGAATTTCACACAAAAGAATATGTGATGCAAGCGAAAAACATTTCATTATATAAACCCAAAATGTGAGTATTAAAAATTAGATGTTTCGTGTGCGTGCCTGTGTCTGTCTCTCTATCTATCTATCTCTCTATATATCTCTATCTATCTCTCTCTATATATATCTCTATCTATCTCTCTCTCTCTATCTATCTATCTCTCTATCTCTCTCTCTCTCTCTCTCTCTCTCTCTCTCTGTATATGTGTATAGGTTTGATTTTGGGTGGGGGAGAAAAACTTTCACTTTGATTACATATTATAGACACAATACTTTGCAATGAAATGTGTCAACATTCAAGGAGTCCATCCAACAACATTAACATGGCAACGCCAATCTCTCATAAGCCCCCGGATGGCCGTGCTGTAGAGAATTTGTGCGATTCTTGTTTAACCTAATATTTCATTTATCTGTTTTTTTATACTAATATCAGTTCTTTATTATTTGATTTTTCATAACGTATGACTTTAATTTGTGCTAACCTTCTCGTACAGATTCCTTTTGCTTT
>NQII01000998.1:168817-199886 GCA_002778355.1 Clitarchus hookeri | reverse complement strand
TATTCCAAGCACGTGAGGGCAGCACCACTAATGTGGTGTACAAAGATATCCTTCACCAAACACAAGTAGTCGCTACTTTGTGTTGTACATGCAGGCAAAGTCACCAGAACAAAGCTAGTTAATATAAAAATTACTCAAGCGCACAATACAATGTACACTAAATTTAATGTTACAATTGTGTTTTCAACTAACAAGTTGTGAACAAATTTAACTTCAGCATTCACAGTTCGTAGACTAGCAAACATAACTTTTTTTTCCAAGTTATGTGCTCAAAGAAGGACCAGTTTGTTGAACGCTTAAGTTTTGATTTAGAGTAACTAAAAGTAGAGATTTCAATTATCATCATAAACTATAAGTTTCAAGGATTGAAAGTATCTGTCTATAAGGCTGTGTATTAGCAGTATTTGAAAAAGTAGTATGTGGCCTCAGCCATAGTCATATGTATATGTCGCAAGTATGTATTGGTACCNATGTAGCTAACGGCTAGGGTGTTTTTTCAAAGGTTGATTTTCAAAAGTTTCTTCCCGTCGTGAACCGACTATAGTCCTATGTATATGTCGCAAGTGTGTATTGGTACCAAAAGTACATACCTTTTGAGAAAAACCATGTCTCATCCAAGTACACGAACATCCATCCTTCTTCCTTCATCTTCTGATATTGCCTCAGGAAATCCCTTCGCATTCCTGAGATTTTCGGGTCTTCCAAAAGCACCTTCCGAGCATCAGTCTTCTTCCACGAGAATCCCAGCCTGAGAAGCAGTTGATGCAAGGAAGTCCTACCCCCCTGGAACCCGACATCACTGCTGTTCTTCACGGCTTCCAGGATTGTGTCACATGTTCTCCTGGAAATTGTTTTCACACTATGCTTACACACACACAGACACACACACACACTCCTGCAATTGACTGGACTGGGTATGCACTGAAAACTAGAAAAATACATGTCTCATGTGATTGCTAGAGACAAGATTACCTGGTTAGTCATGTTCAAGCATTTGTAACTTGTCACCAGAATACATGTAGTTAAAGTGCACAAAATTTTTTTTTATAGTAAAATTGTAATTATTCCATGAAAAAAAATTCTACAGNAATTGTAATTATTCCATGAAAAAAAATCCTACAGCAATGTTTATTTCTAGTGACAGTACTGATCTAAGTAAATTGAAAGCTTAAATATACCTTTTGCTGTGCCCCTTCAGTAATTAGGGTAATTATTAAGTTTGGGGGGCTTTTCTAAAAAAAAAAACCCCAAACAGTGGTGTATTTCCATTTTACTAATTACGTAGAACACAAATATATTAGGGGCATTAACGTACAACTAATTTCTTAATATGTGCCCACCTAACCTAACAGAACCTAATCCCACAATGAGTGAATCACTATTTTACATTTTTAAACTAACCTAGGTTTTTAGGGTTTTAAACTAACAAAGGATTGTAAGGTTGTAAAGTAATATAAGATTATACAATATTAATCAAATCTCCGATGAACACCCTACAATCACAGACTAGATGGGAACCCTATAATCCTACGCTAGTTTAAATAACTGCAATCCTAGATTAGTTAAAATGCTACAATCCTAGGTTAGTTTAAAAATGTAAAATAGAGATTCACCCATCATGGGGTTAGGTTCTGTTAGGTTAGGTGGGCACATATTATACAATTAGTCATACGTTAATGACGCTACGGTAATTATTCAGAATAGGGGCTTTTCTAAAAATAAAAGAAAAAAATCACGGAAAGTGGTATATTTCCACTCTTCTAATTACACAAAACACGAATGTACTAGGGGCATTAACGTATTACCGTTACAAACCACAAGTGCGAATTTCGTAATATGTGAACANTACACACAACACAAATTTACTAGGGGCATTAACGTATTACCGTTACAAACCACAAGTACAAATTTTGTAATATGTGAACACCTAACCAAACTTTACCTAATCTCGCAATGATTGAATGACTATTTTACAATTTTTATCAAACCTAGGATTGTAGTTCTTTAACCTAACCTAGGATTGTAGTCTTTTAACCTAACCTAGGATTGTTGGGTTTTAATCTAACCGATGATTGTTGGATTTATTTAGTATGTTCTACTTATTTTAACATTACGTCCTCCTCAATATTAAAAAGGTCAGCTGTGCAGAACCCATTTATGTTACTTTCGTGGGTCTACGACATTTCCTTTAGGNAATATTAAAAAGGTCAGCTGTGCAGAACCCATTTATGTTACTTTTGTGGGTCTAAGACATTTCCTTTAGAAAAGTCGCTATTCTTAACAAATACCCTGCAAAACCTACAACTGGAACAAAAAATAATTTGCTGCCTTTGGCAAATGCACAGTGTGCAGTAACTGTAATAGCCTACGCCAATAAATATATTGCTGTTCTTGAAAATCATGGATTACAAACCTAAGTTGGTGCAAAATAATAATGCTGGATTTACAATGCCATGACAGTCAGACATCACAACCGCGACACCGACGTAAATAATCCAACAGCCAATCAGAAGCAAGGTCACCCCGACAGGCCGACAAAAGTAGATTCTATTTCTACTTTTGTCGTTGTCGGACTCACTCGGCACTATAAATAATAACAAACAAAAACCTTACAAAACGTTATGTCGTGCAGATGTCACTGCTGTGGGAAATTTTACTCTAAAAATATGTGGCAGGTATATACAGATTATTGTGTAGAAGATACCTGGTTGTTGATGTGACTGAAATAAAATACATAGCTTTCAACTTTTTTCACAACAAAATAGTGAATAAAATATTGTGATTTCTATGCATTCTAACGAGAAAGTATAGCACATTACTGGCCATTTTAAGATTTGCAGACAGCTACGATATGCTTGTCGGCTGGGAACTGTCGGAGTATTTATTGTAAACACTGAACACATTTTGGTGGCGGAAATTGTCGGATGGACATGTCGTGTCGGATTGTCTGAGCATGTTCGTCGTGGCATTGTAAATCCAGCCACCTCTGAGGTCACAATACTTTAACAGGCCTGTAAAAGTACTTTTAGCAAGTTATCGTAACCCAACTAAATCAAACCCCTATGAACATTTTTCTTAGCAAACGTACGGTCCCAGACAAAACAGAACAGCCTACGAGGAAACAATTATGTACTTGGTTTCATATACCTGTTTCATACATGCTGTATATGATGCGACGAATAAGACCACATGTAAAATTATCAACATCTCCGACACCTTTCACTCTTTTCTCTCTTCTGGTCTTGCCTGGTGTCTCCAGATTTTCTGCATCCTTCTTGTAGAACCTGCCGAATGAATGAAAAGTCTTTAGCATTCTGGACACACGCAAATTGCTGTTATAGTTATGGTAGTTACAGATGAGACACCGCAGAGGTAATTATATACAATAAGGGCTTTTCCGAAAACCGAGAAAATAATACCTGCAAATTATGGTTATCGCTAATGTGATTTGAGGTAGGCTATGAAGACTAGTGTGTTTATATGGTAAACATATTTCTATTAGGTAACTGAATCGTGTTAAATACGATAATGCTTATTTAGCATTTTCCATTGCGATTCTTTCCATTTGAAGTGTTAAGTCAAATTATTGTGCGATGGGTGTTTCTTTGCAATTATGTCAATGATAAGTGTAAAAATATTATTATTGTGCAGAAATAAGAGTGTTTGTCGAGTTTCCATGAATTGAATCAACGGCAACGTGTCCTAGACATGTCTTAAAGGCCATAAATCTCCAAGGACCTATATTCGCCAATCACAAGGGTGAATAACGTCATTTATACTCTGGTTTTTGCATGGAAAGTAAGTGTAGTTAATTGTACGTGTAGAGTTGCATGTGAGATTAGGAAATTAAAGTTTTATGAACTGCTGCCGTTGGCAAGTTAAATTGCAGAATATCCAACCAAATCAAACCTAACTTCACATCACAGAGGGTGGATAAACCAACGCGAGGTTATTTATTATACTTTTGCTAACAGACTATCTCGTGTCGGCACCCCCTCTCCCTCAATCCCATATTGTGAAGTTAGGTTAGGTCTTCTTGCATGTAATGTGGTTAACAGACCTAAATAAAATATAATTTATATAACATTTACCCAACAATTTCCCCTCTTCTTCATAGCCCTCCCATCACATTTTTTTTAGTATATAATAGAACTATTGTGATGCCCCTTGGAAATTTTTAGTTAGTCATTGAATGTGCTAAGACTAATAAATGTTTACAGGTTATGTATAGCCCACAATCACATGTCAACAAGGCAAGACACCATATCAAAACAATAAAATATCACACAATGTTACTTTATATTTACCTGCGGACAGTTCGAGCGGAGATACCCAGAATTTCTGCAGTCTTGTTGATGACGGAACATCTTTCCAGCTGGCCAGTGCGAATCATTTCTTTCACTTGCTTCGCCGCACGAACAATATCCGCATGCCTCTGCCGGTTCGTAATGGGATTCTGTGACCGGTTCTTTTTCCAAGTACCGAATTTAGGAAAACTANCGTACCGAATTTAGGAAAACTAAAAGCTAGAAACTTAAAGAAACACTATCCACTACAAAGCGTGTACAGCAACGGAAACACTGTGCAGTTACAGTAAAGCAGGAATAAATTACAAAACAATCAAAAATACTGACAAGCTATATAGAGCTACAAACGGAAAAAAATCTAATATTTAGGTTAGCAATACAAAGGAAATATAAATTAAGACTACAGATTATGGTACAGCTATAAAGTAAATCTACTTAAAATGAGGCTATTCCACAATTAACGTCCAAATAAAAAACTTGGAAGAGTATGCAGATATTTTATAACTAATCCAACGAATAAACCTACATGGGCAAACGATATAAATAAATGATTAAAGTTAATCTACAGACAAAACTGTGATGTGCAATACTCCTAGTAAATACAGGCTAATTCAAAAGTTTAATGCTAACAAAAATTAAACTAAACCCGAAGCAAAACTACAGTAGAAATGACTGAACAGATGTGCCGTAATATTACGTTGGAATTATACTACAAATAAAAAAAGCACTATAATATAAGTTAGGTCTATATTAGACTTATCTTAAAAGAAGAATGCAACACTAAAACACTACAAACAGTGTCATAAATAACAAATTTCGCAAGATCACAGAAACACCACATGCCAAGTCACAATGGCGTCACTGTGAATCAAATGTGTTCACCAAGCCGTGTATGCACACATCTTAGAACGTAAAATTAACATGTTTTTATATTTCGTAGATGATCGGCATACATACTCAATACAGTTTATAAAAACCTAATAATTGCTTTTAGTGAAAAAACAGTATACAACTTTATGTTTAAATTTAAATGAATAATTTTATTGTTATGAACTATTTTCTTTTGTATGGTGCCAACACTAAAATATACACAACGAAGCAACCAGTGAGGTGATACAATGCTGTAGCAATGATAGTAAAATTTGTTTCACTGCTACGGAGTTGGTGGTTCTGAATTTCGGAGACCTGTCAGAAAACGGCCTTCTTATACCGTATGGACCATACCAACGGAAATATTGGAAGGTGCTGGAGTGCGTGCCAGAGCTGTGACACTTTTCAAACAATAAATTTTTTTTATACAGTTGCACAAGTGGCTGACAGTTGCATAGTTTCCTTACTACCCGAGGGCTGTCTCATACATCCTGTATAATACTCAACTCTCCTCTCAGCAGTACCTCTGCATTTCCTTAATAATAATAAACTTAAATAAAGTTTGCCTCTTGAAAAGGAGTATTGGGGTCAGCATTGTTTCACAATTGTAATGGAGCTGGTGTGGGTGTCTCGTGGTGGTCTCCTGCTATTGCCAGAGGTGGTGGACCTGAGTTGTGAGATGCTGTCATGTCTTGTGCTGACATTGTCACATCCAGAGATGCTGCCACTTCTTCTGCTACCACACCATCTCCTGAAGCCTCAGGGAAGACCTTGAAAGGTGATTCTGACAACCGCTGCTCTGGCCACCCGGGAACACTGACATTTTGGAAACCCTGCCAGTGGTCAGTATTTGCTGATTTCTGAAAAACTGTTTCTTGCTGTTCCATAGCTTTGGCAGTTACGTCTGAAGACATTTCCTCCCTGAATGGACGATGCACCAACTGGTCAACATGCCACTGGGTTGGGTTACCTGTCTGCTTTCTGTAACTTCGACTTGGTACATAACTGGGCCCTCTGTGGCCATCACCACTTCTGGGATCTACTTGGGACCTGACCTGTAGTTATGCAGAAGTATACTTACCCCTTCTGCAAAGTGTCTTGTGTTTCACCTGTGTCTGTTGTCCCCACCTTTGAAATACTCAGTCTGCTGGAATGCAGTCTATCAAAAATAGTTTTGAGTTACCTGCCTATCAAAAGTTCTGCTGGGTATTTCTGGGTTGTAGTCATTAAGGTTGTTTGTAGTGCAAAGAGTATTCTTTGCAGTCTTGTGTGCCGGTGGTCAGCTTGCAGTTTTTTTTAGCTTGTCCTTCACTATTTGCCTTGTCCATTCTGCTTGTCCGGTGCTGGACGGATGGTATGGGGGTGAATGTCTGTAGATAATTTCATTCTGGTCCAAAAACCTTTTCATTTCACTGTCCCATTATCCTAAACAACCACATCCAGCAACCCTTGGATGCTGAACATGTCTCTGAGCTCCATGACTACCACTGCACTTGACATGGATGGCACCAGTCGCACTTTGGGCATGAATCTATCACAATTAAGAACATCTTGCCCATAATGGTCTGGCAAAATCCATTTGTAGGCAGGACTATGGGTTATGGAGAACGATCTATTGGTGGAGTCCTGAGGAAAACCTCGCAGAGCTGGATCATCTTCTCTATGTCATTTAAGTTTGGCCACCATATGTAACTCCTGGCAAATGCTTTTGACCATACCATGCCATAATGTAAGCCATGGAGCAGAACCAATAACTCATTTCACATCACTTCTGTGATAACAACTCTAGTGCCCCATAGCAGGCAGTCCTGGTAAATTTACAATTCACCTTGTTATAAGGTCGGATCTCTTAACTAAACAGCTTTTCTGGCCACCCATACAATTAAAAATACTTCACTTGTCTCAGTATATTGTCCTTCACCATTAACTGAATCACCATTTGAGCATTAAGGGGTGCTTCTGGCCTCTCCTCTAGCATCAGCACCTCTGTTGTGTGTGTCACCTCCATGATGGGCACTGGTACTGGCAGTCTGCTCAGAGCATCTTAATGTCCTATCTTGTTGTCAGTTTTATAGAGCAGCTGAAAGTCATACATGCTCAGTTTTCAAATATCAGCACGGCATCCTGGGAGAAAGGATATCAGGAGTGGACCGGTGCAACTAGGGTTTATGATATGTGACCACAATAAATGGTCGACCAACGAAATACCGATGAAACAAAAGCTATAGGCCTTTCTTCCCTATTGTACATGATGTGAGCTAAGACTGCCCGAACGCCAAGCTTTGAGGCATCACCAGTCAGCACCACAACTTCATGGTGGACCAGTACCATATCTGCCTGCAAGAGTTTCGTTCCTTTTTGGAGTGCTACCTCTTATTGTTCATTCCTTGCCCTTGTGGCCTTGTTGTCCAACAACCGATGTAGATGTTCCAGCAATGTTGCTTTGTCCTGCAAAAACAGTTCATAGAAATTCAAGAGCCCCAGGAAAGCTTGTAAGTCCCATTTGTTCTGTGTTGCTGGTGCTTTTGTATTGCTGCAACTTTCTCCTTTATTGGATGAATGCCTCCCACATCAATCAGGTACCCAAAATATTTCACTGTTGTGGCTGCAAAAATACATTTAGTCTTCCTTAATCTGAGTCCTGCTTTCTCTATATGGTCAATAACCCTTTCTCCCCTTGGCCAATGCTCCTCTTTACTTGAGCCAGCCACCAGAACATCATCTAACAAAACTAGGACTCCTACTCCTAGCAATGTTGTCATACGTCCGAAAATTGCTAGACGCCCCACTCACTCCATACTGGAGATGATAAATTCTAAAAAGCCCTTTGATAGTGTTCACTGTTTATTCTGATGTGGGCTTATCTACAGCCACATGCACTTGAGGATACAACTTGATGAAATATCCCCCTCCCTGTTCTAGGTAAGCAAATGCCTCATTAATTGTTGGAAGTGGGTAACATTCCACTTGGCTAACATTGTTGAGCATACCTTTATAGTCCCCACAGATTCTAATTGAGCCATCCCCCCTTCATTATAGGCACAATGGATGTTGCCCAAGTTGATACTACTGGTTTGTGGACCTCTTGTTTAATGAGCTTGTCAATGGCAGCCTCCACCTTCTCTTGAAGGGTATAATCATACTGATCTACTTTTTCTGAAAACTTCTTTCACTCCTTCCTTTAAGTTAATAATTACCTGGGGTCCTTTATACTGGCCAAGGTCCCTGTTATGAAACACTTGTGGATACATTGTGGACAGCTCAGTGAACCTTATATTTGTTTCTTCATCTAGAGAATCATTCCCATTTGCCCACTCTGGGCTTGCACAGTGAATATTCCCTCCACCGAGATTACAAGAGGTTCTAACCAGTTTCTTCAAAGCATACTGGGTCCTCATCCACTAGCAACTAACAATGGCAGGGATACATCACAGCCATTTTTTAAAATTGAATTCTACAAATTTCTGTCATTGAACTTTTAACCTCTCCGGTGAACATGTATAGACAACTACATTTCATTTTTCTAGTGGTGGCAGTTCTGGCCACAAAGCTTTATATGTATCCCAGCTAACCACTGTGTAAGTAGCCCCCGTGTCCACCTCCAACCAGTATAGGTGATTGTATAACCATTGGTAAAAAATATATGGCTCAATGCTGTCTGTACCTTAAATAATATGCAGCCCATATATTCTTTCTGTCTCATACACACATCCAGATTTCGACTCCCTTAACAGGTGGGTCCTACCTTGTCATACCATGGCTGGTTTCTGCTATTTCCCTGTAGAATCAGCATCCTTTAGTTTCATCTTGGTGATGCACTCCCATTCTAGGTGGCCTCTCTTGTTGCAGTAATGACACTTGGTGGACACATGTCTACATGTCACTGTTGTGTGAATCCCGTTGCACCTCCAGCATGTGTGTCTCACCGGTTCCTCTGCTGAAGACCCCGTCACGTGAGTGAGTGAAGAGATTTGGACGGCTCTTAACAGCGAGGTCTTTAGAGCCGATGAGGGTGATTGAGGTGATATGGAGCAGCGCCAGAATGAAAGGGTGGGGAAAACGGGAGATCCCTGAGAAAATCAGTCAAACAGTGACATAGTTCAGCACGATTCCCACATGCGAAAATCCAGAGTGACCCGGCCTGGGGTTGATCCCATTTCACTGTGATGGGAGGCGAGCAGGCTGACTGTTCAGGCACCGTGCCCCCTTCCCCCAATCATATGATCTGGAAGTTTATTCTGCCCATAAGCCTGTACGGTATATAGCTCTTCTTTGTGTTCCACTACCGCAGATCCATGTAATTCCAGCAGGTTCCATCCCATTGCTTCTGCTGCCATTGCGATGTTGACAGCTTCTTTGTATGTCAACTTTTCTTTCACCAGTAGCTCATGTTGAACAGTTTTGTCATGTACCCCACACACTAACCTATCGCGCAACATCCGTTTTAGTTTAGGAAAATTACAGTAAGTCGACAGCAGACGCAGTTCTGCCACATGTACCATGATAGTATCACCATCGTATTGGTGACTTTCAAAAACTTGCAAGTCTCCACAATTACACTAGGTTTTGGCTCGAAGCGCTCTATAAGCTTTTTTAGCACCTCGCTTAATAGTACTACGTCAGTTTGTCTCTGTGATGATAACAAATGATACTATACAATTCTGCCCTGCACAGAGTGAAAAAAAAACACCAGTTCATTTGACAACATCGTCCTCAGTTTTATTCGCAGTAAATATGAACTGTAACCATTCACTGTATTACCACCATGTATCCTGGCCTGGCACGAATTCACCGATTGTTGCCACGTAATTCATGACCATCCTCGTTGCCTCTTTCATGTCCAAGTGTTGTATGATTATTGCCCCAATTAGCATTATTGTTTATCAAGGACAGTTACTATGAACAACATAAAATTGACAGTCACAAAATTTTAATGACTATCAGAGCAGCATCTCTCCACCTTGCAACCATTCCTGCTACCACTGTGCAACTGACATGTGCCCTCTGTGCCCATATACTACCAAAGTAATAAACAAATAAAATATTGACTTCCACCAACAAAGAAATTCTTCATGTTCTTGGCACAAACAACATTAACAAATGCCACAAAAACATAACAAAGTGCCATAAAATAACTAAATTACCAAAGGACCGGGCACAAACAAATAATGAGGAAGCAATATACACAAATAAGCAAACAGGCTGGGTGATCGTACATGACACAAAAGAGAGAATCAAATAATAAAATATATATACACAAGACTTTCTGTATAATTAAAAATATATAGGCCATGGGGAAGACTTATTTGATAATAAATAATAAGCCATGACTTGTGGTTGTGCCTTACTAACTATTTTCTTTGCATTTATTTTAATTTTCCTTTCTCTCTCTCTCAAAAAAAAAAAGAAACAAAAATCTGTCTTCATCAAATAATTATTTTAGTTGTCTTTCGAAACAAATTAAAGAAATAATGCAATACGACATTAAAGATTTTAAACCATCATTATAATCAAGTAATTAAGTTCAGTTAAAACATTAGATTAAAATAGCTTGTTATGTTATTAAAACAATTAAAGGGTTTTTCATGACACAGAATTGACAAACCTTTTGTTAGAATAGAAATTAGATAAATTAATCTGGCTTAAAAGTATTAAAAGGTGGACCCGGAACAAAATATTTTACGTGTGTGATATTGTAAAAAAAAAAAAAAGCACAGTAAAAAAATTTTATTTGTCTCTCAACACTGTAAAACAAACATTGTAAAAGTTCCACAACTTCAGAAATATAAATATTTAATGCCAAGTTTGTTAACTTAGCTGCACGCAGAAATAGTCCCATCTGGAGATACAGGCAACTATATCTGATGAAAACGAAAAATGGGCATTGCCACCAGCAGGGAAAGAGAAGGCAACGTCCGCCAAAGGCCAAAATAGGCAGAAACAGTTCATTGTAAGATGTGCAGTAAAGACAATTTAGCAGACACGTGCAGAAAGAATAGCCCAATGCTTACAGAAAAGGTTAGGCTGGCATGCGCACCCTCACTAAAACAAAGATATAAACGCCAGAACATTAGTGAGTGAATACAACTGGTGCACGAGAAGAAAACAATTATAAAACTGGAGTGTTACTCACCAGAGTGGGAAAATATAAAAATATCCAAGTGGTGAACTACATTGTAAACCATCAAATCAAATGGATAATAAAAGAAATACATAACTCACAAATATTTTATAAACTAGGTATGAGACCAACTACATGGTGGCCACCAAAAATTAGATCACGTAGCAAGCAGTGCCAAAAAATGCCATTACGGCCACAACACAGCACGAACACTACATGATTGCAACACAGCAAGATGAAAAGTGATTTAACGATGCTGTGTGAATAATGCAGAAATACTAAACAAAAGAGAATGAAAAGGTAAAATTTTTGACGAAAAATTTTGCAGGTTTTCCAGAAGAGGTGAATTAGGCACACAGAGGTGGGGGAAAATACCACGTAAACAAAAGCCAATTTTTTTGGTAAAATTCCGTGTTAAGCAGCAAGGATACGCCGAGAAAAATTTGCCACAACTGCAGCTGCAGGGAAGTGAATGAGAGGGGAGCCTCAGGTGGCAAGAAAAAGAATTTGCAACGCTGCAGTGCACATCCGGTCGGTAGAGAAACAAATATTATGAAACACCTGTCTGCGGGTGACACTGGATTAAAAACGTAACTTTCAGAGCACAGGTTAAAACTGAATTTAAATCAAAGTAATGAGAAACAATATATAAACTGTAAAATGGTGACAAGCAATAGTTAAGTAAACTGAAATATGTAAATAACTTCCTATGTATGCTCTTTTAAATAATTAAATCAACATGTATCATAATGAGATATGTCATAAAATAAATACTGGACATGTTGACTTAATTAATAGTGAAATAAATCTTAGATTGCTTAAATGGATAATAAAATAATTATTTATCCCATTAATGAAGTACAAAATATAATGAGACATTAAAAATATTACTCGCAATCGTTTTCATTGCCAAACATTAATAATGAGGTCTTAAAATATTTTTAAAAAAGTACAATAACAGTGACACAACAGTGAAATAATGGTGATATATTTAAAAACGGCCCACCTCTGCTGGGGATTGCTGCACCTAAGCACATGTATGGCTGCTCTTAGATGACAGCCAGCGCGGAGTGTGAGAACACACCCTGCTGGCCTGCCATTCCACCACCGGAGTCAAGCGGCCATCTCATCATCATGTCCTCAAGGGGTGTGAGAGTTTGAGCTGGCTGATATCACCAAAAATCATACCCAGCTAAGGAACCGCCAGGAAAATGAAGGTTTTGATTGGGATATAACAGTTCCTGTAGGGTGGATACTTCTTGTGTGCCTACTTCATCCAGTGTCCACAACACCTGAATGTGTTCCCACAATTTCTCCACATAAATCCATATTAGAAAAAGGGGATGCTAAGAAATTGTTGGTTTTTTGCTTATTCAGTAGTGAATACCCACATACCTTTTGGAACTTGGACTCATCCGATGACAGAGAGACAACTTTGCTAAACTTATAATACTATTTTATTTTCTCTTTTATTTTATAAAGTTTTTGAAGAGTAATTATGTTTTACCAGAGACTTGGAGAGAAAGTCTACAATCGATTAAATATTATGTTATTATGTATAATCAGTGCCAACTTATGTGTGTCTCCTGGTGTTAATTATGCGTATTAATTTTGTTTCAAAGTATTTTTTTGCCATCCTTGTGTCATTGTTTAATGTTTCACACATGTTTTATAACATGTGATTTAGTTTTTTATATCTTGTACCAATCATCTAGCTTTCAATAAGCGTTAACATCCTGGAATCTTTTTCTCTTTTGCCTGGGGAATATTACCCACTCTTACACTGTAGGCTCATGTGCCCAGGGACTTAACTCCTTCGTAACATTTTTTGTTGAATCGTGCACTCATTTTTGCTAGACGTTTAGGCTACCGGCAGGCCAAGTGCCTGATCTGTTTCTGTGTACACCAAACCATGTAGGGTACGACATGGAATAAACCGTGAGTATGCCAACAATGTGTGTGTATTATTTCTGTATCTGCAGTTTCGCAGCCGTGTTGGGACAGTGGGGCCTTTAACCTCAGAAGAAATCTGTGTAACCCCTTTTTGGTCCTTTGTATTTCCCAGTAGTTATGACTTTTCTTGCATGCAAGGTAGCTGTAACCACTTCACGGCTTTACTGGCATATGGTGGGGCTTATACCCTTGTTAGATAGTCATGGTAATTAATCACCATACTAACTGCTAGATGTTTCACTCTGAGACTGCACGGGATTCTCCAGGGCATGCTACATGGGAAAACAACCTGCGGCCCAGTTTCATTGTCCATGTTCCAGAGCTGCTCTGTGCCCAAATATTTTATAAAACCCCTTTGTTCCTTTTTTTCTACCATTATGTAAACAATGTACTGCCTCTGTAAACCCACCTTGTCCGCATCCCGGGGTCTGACTTCCATCAATTTGTTGTTTGCTACAAAATTACTGCATTGACATTATATTTTACATCAGATATGTAATGAGTACAGTTGTTTTAGCAGTTTTCATCTCAGTATCCTTAACTGTGAGTTTTTGAAAATGTGTGTGAACTTGCATCAGTAAAATTGCCAAATGAATTGTAAAGTAAATGAGATAACTTACATAATTTGGCTATTGAAGTATAAAATTGCATCATCAACAAATTCAGGGGCTGTGGTGGCTGAGCGGTTAGATTGCTCGCTTCCCACCAAGGTGAACAGGGTTCAATCCCCAGCCGGGTCACTCCCAGATTTTCACAAGTGGGAATCGTCCTGGACGATCCAGCTGGTCGGCGGGTGTTTTCTCTGGGATCTCCAGTTTCCCCCGTCCTTGAATTCCGGCGCTACTCCAAACTCACCTCATTTCACCTGTCCTTGCATTCCGGCACTGCTCCAAACTCATCTCATTTCACCATCATCGGCTCTCAAGACCTCGTTGTTAAGAGCCTCCATAATATCTCAACTGAACTCAATCAACAAATTCAGGATTCTAACATAAACATTTTATTCATTGGATATTGAACAAAATTGTGTCTGGGAAGTGTCTGTTCTGCACCTCAACTGCCATACCATGAAAAAAGTTTCAGAAAAACATATTTGTAATGCTAAGGAGAAAAACTTTCCAGTCCTCAAGTACCTTCACCCATTAAATTTTTTTGACCTCCTTTTTCCCATAAATATGGTGTTCATAACTTTAGTTTGGCTAACACGTAATTTACATAGCTTTGCAAGAAACGTATGATTTTATGTGAATAAAAGACTACCAGGTATGCTCAAAAACATTTATTAGCTGCCACTTTTATGAAATTATTTTTTAAAAAACTTTTTTACTTCCTCAAAATTGATTTTTTATTAATTCTCAATATATATTGGTAGGCATGTACTATCTATTGATGGCTTCCAAAGATTATAGGTTATTTTAGTTACTAGTTTCTTGGAACATGGTGGCATAGTAGTAGTGACTATATACTGTTTACATCTTTTTATGGTGAAATAGGGGGCAGCAAAAATGTAGGCAAAAACATAATATTATATACTTGTAGTAAAAAACTAGTGTTTAGCATATTAAAGTTTCTTGAATTTTTTACTCTTTATCCTTTACAATATAAAACTGGCTTTGTTACTGCGTCTGTATTATTTCAAAAAAGTCTCTTATTTAACAAAATATTGTCAATGCCAAAATGTACTTTTCAGTTTTAGTTTTAATATTTTTCACCTGAAATTTTGAAGTTTGTGTACTAAGTAATTTTTAATTTATTTTTTATGTAGGAGTTGGGCCTTATCAGGAAACCTGCTTCATTTATGACTAGTATTTGTGATGAGAGAGGCCAAGAACTGAATTATGCTGGGATGCCCATCAGTGACGTAAGTATGAAGAAATAAATTGTCATTTAGTTTTTTCACATAAGCATTAAAAATTATTTCATTGTTGTTTTTTAAATGTATTTGGCTTTAAAAATTTTGCTCACAAATCACAAATTTAATTAATGAGGATTATGTGACTGTACCAAGTATAAGGACAGTGATAAGGACTTTAATTATAATCAAGATTTCCACCAATATTGTACTCACAGATAGGGATAATAAAAGGTAATGGTAGAGGTGTGTAGTTTAATGTTGTAAATAACAGCTGTGTGGATTTTTATAACATTGTAAAGATAATAAAATATTACATTTAGTTCTTTTATTTTTACCAATACCTTCATCCCTCATAAACTCTTATATGCCTCAGGCTACTTATAACACTGGTGTCTGGAGTGGGGTGGAGGCATTTTCCTTAATTTGTAAATTAAATTAAATAGTAGGCAATTAATTATTGAGAATAAAGAAAAAATAGTACATGTGTGATGCATAATTAAGACTGTCCTATGGGTCATGTTGAATGCTAATGTGAAATGTCCGCTGAAGTGGAAACATTACAAGCATTACCTGAGGTTAAGTAGCCTAGTGGTTAGTGTGAGCGCATAACTTGAAAGATGATTTAAATAATCATATTAGTAGTGTAAATTAAACCGTAAATACCCAAACTAGTCGTATAAAAAGTGTAAACAAAACTGCAAATAGTGTTAACATGAATGTGTATAGCGAAATGAAACAGGAAATAGTGCATTCAATTTGGAATGGCAGGAATTCCTCCAGTAATGGGGAAGAAATCTGTTCTTCCACAGCACCGGCACCCAATAAGAGAACTGGAGGAGAGGAGTTAAGTTGTAACCAATACAGCAGCCTCGGGGGAGGGTCACCAGCAACTTTGTAGCATTGGTATCACACAACCAGGATTGGGGAAGGGGGGGTCACAATTAAGCCTGCCCCTTATGATGGTCAGACTCCTTTGTTGGGAGTATTAGCACCAGTTTAAAATAGTTGCCACCCTGAATGGCTGATCAGACGAACAGTGGGCTTGCTACCTCATATCTGTACTGAGAGGTCCTGCACTGAGTATATTACAGTCTCTTCCAGAGCAATGTCAACTGGAGTATCCCGCACTGGTGTTTGACTTGGAGCTATGGTTTAGTGACCAATAACTGCAACACACCAACTATGCTCAACTGCAAAGCTGCACTCAGTGACCAGGGGATTCACTGCAGGAGCTGTGGCAGGACATCGCGCAGCTGTCCCACCTGTCTTTGAAGGTGTGCCCTGAGGAGGCACACAATGTCGTGACAATTAATTTCTTTGTGGCTCCTATTGCCGATGCAGATGTTTGCAGAGCGGTCTCCGCCTGGCAGCAGCATGCAGGAGGCTCTGGCCCGAGTACTGGAGGTGGAATCAGCAAAGCAGGAGCTGACGTCTTCGAATGCAGGGCAGGCAGCTACACTCTGCCATTATAACAATGGAGATCACATCTTGGACATCTTGAAAAAGATGGGAGGTCACCATGACAGATATTAGTAACACAGTCTGAGTTAGGGATTTCTACTTTTGTGTATCTAAGCATTGGGAATGTTGAAAGTATGGTCGTACAGGATATTGAGAGCTCAGTGCCCCCGAAGGAACTGCAGGTTCTGACAACCTGAAGTGAATATGACAGAGAACATTTTGAGGATGCAGGAGTTGGCTGTGGGAGAACTCCTAAACAATGTAGCATCAACACCACTTGTCCTTT
The DNA here is from genome assembly GCA_002778355.1 of Clitarchus hookeri. Classification (NCBI taxonomy): domain Eukaryota; kingdom Metazoa; phylum Arthropoda; class Insecta; order Phasmatodea; family Phasmatidae; genus Clitarchus; species Clitarchus hookeri. Next base: position 183,033 of record NQII01000998.1, on the reverse strand, counting down.
GTTGACGTAGGCACTGGGAATTTTAGAGCTGTAGAAAAGAGGGATACTTACAAGCCTGGTGTCCAAGGATGCCATCTGATATCAATCATCAAGAAATGGGTCAGTTGACAGCCTTTGTAATAGTTAAACCTAGCAGCAAAAGTGGTGTTAGTCCAGTACATAGCCAAACCAAACTACTGACAATAATGTACCTCTACTTAGCAGTAAGAAGGACAAGGATACAGGATTCAGACTGCCTAAGAATATACTCTATGGATAATATAAGCAAGACAAGAGAAGTTCAGCTAAGAGATGTAGTTGCACGCACCCATCTTCAGGAGGGGGAAATCAGTCAGAAAGGAGCAGAAGAGAAACATACCGCAGTTTCAGCTGGCATCAAGAGGAACACTCAACATGACCCGAGAGTATCATAGGAGACATTTAGAGGAGGACAATTCGTGTGGCTGGCTGACACTAAACATAGTGAAAGGCTGCAGGTCAAGGAACAAGGGATTTTGGGAAAGCCCTTATCAAATTATGAAGCAAGATAGTGATACATCCGTCCAGATTTGTTGTGAGGGCTCCTTGTAGGAAAAAATCCATGGTGGTCAAAATATACCAACATGGCACTGTATGAAGGTTTGGACAAACGTATTTGACGAGGAGACAGTGTTACACTATGTATTTGTGATCTTCCTCTCCTCCCCGCTCGGATGTGTATAACACAGTTCTCTAAAAGTATCACTGATAACAGGAAAAGAGCTGGCATATTTAGAAAATGATCAGCGATATTGCTAACAAAGGCCATTATATCGCTATCAGAACTGATGTTTCTGCAGTCCTTGAAAGATTGTATGACTCTGGTAATTGCTGCATGAAATTTATGGTCACCACTTCCTTCTGCATGTCTCAAAGTGTGAAGAACATTCTGGGCTCTGTCACCTCAGCTATATAAGCAATGGCATGCCTCTGAGTGTGGAGTCTTGTATGACCATAAGTGCCAGTTGTGTGGAACCATTGGAACGATAGGCAGTGGCGCTGTGACCAGCTAGACTGTGGGGAAAGTGAGACTTGATGTATGAGAGGCAGACATTTGGAATTATGTTAATGTATAGCAGTGAACATTTAAGCATATGATATATATATTCCTTCACGAACTTGGACACGCCCCAGCTGACTTACAAACCTATTTTATTGTTACCTACAGAAAATATTATTTTTATTGTCTGAGCAGCATGAAAATATAGTGTGTAGTTTCTTCTTTTTTTTTTTTTCATGGATGAAAGAACTTGTATGGGCAGAGCATGTTGCGTAATTTGGTTTTTCACCAAACTTGTCACATTTGTCAAGTTCCACAATGTTAGTAGTTTGCAAATAATTAAATACGTGTTTTTGAATTTATAAAATTGTATACTTATTTATTTTTATTCTTATGTTTCTATTCATGTTATATAATTAAAATGTTATTGTAATATTAATTGATACATGATGGTTGTCAAATATGATACCGCTATGGCAATGCACCCATATGTAGCTACATACATACACATACATATATATACATGCATATATATATACACACACATATATATACACACACATATATATATACACACATATCGAGTGGGTGAGTACTCGCAAATATGGAATGTGGCATACAATTCTATGGCAAAATGTAAGGTAAAAATTAGGGGTGTGCGAATAGTGGATTTTGATGTTCCAGTATTTTCGAATTGAATAGTAAAATTTCAGAACAACATACAAATAGTTTTGAATTCAAATAGCTACCACCAAATATTTCAGTAGATACATTTTGGTTGTCTGAAAATATCTCAAAGTTCTTTGCAATACAAATAAATGCTTTATCAGGAAAGGAATTTATTTCCTTGGTGTTGCAGTTTTATTTTCAGTGATCCTACTGTTTTATTTTCATTTTATAATCATTGTTTGCGTAGTGGATAAAGCCAAAAGTTTAAATAGACGTATTTTCTTGGTTGAATTGGTGGTAGATTCTGCAAACACTGAGGGACCGCAGCAACTTAACTTTAAGGCCTATATGCCTATTTCTTTGACTGAAAACAATAAAGAAGAAATATGTCCTTTTTCTGTAAATGCTACAGTGAAAATAAATGTGTGTACTAGTTTTTCATAATAATTCTGGTTTTTATTACAACTCTAAATCAGTTATTCTATAACATACTAGCGCTGGGATCTAACGATTGTTGATTCACCGCTGTATGAAATAGCAAACATTAATACAAATTACTAGTTATCATGATCAATAAAAGCCCAACTCTAATAACTATTGAATTAAAGTTTAAATTAACATCTTCAAATGAGTAGGAATAAAGTCAAGCAAATAACTAGTGTTGTGATGATTAACAAAGTTATGCCGAAGTGCCGAATCGCAGATGAGTCGATTCTGTAATGCTGATTCACCGATGTGCTGCCGATGTATGGAAAAGCTTTCTGCTTATATTTAAGTTGAATTGAGGTTACTATAATACTGAAACAATGATATTGGTGAACTGCAGCACAAATAAAGGCAATTTTGAACTTATTTCAGTTTACAGTGTCCAAAAAGTAAATAGAGTAATACAAGAAACCATGTAAGTTCAAGTAAAGACAAAACTTAAAAGAAAAAAATATGTTGGTCTATATTCATATAAATACTTAAATGTGAATCTATAAAATAGGAAGCATGCATAAGGTTGTTTACATGTTTTGTTGTTGTTGACAACAACTTGGAACAAAAATAATCAATTGTTTTTATATTTTATATTATATTTTTATATAATTGTGTATATGCATGGGTTCTATAATAAACAAGATTAATGTTACTTGCATAATATCTATTCTCAAAACCTAGTTCTTTCACAAAACAAAATGTAGGTTAATTGATGATTTGTGCTTGGGTGCTTGGCTACACATTTGAACAGGAAGATTCAAAATAAATGCATGTCACAGAATTAATTTTTAACATGAAAATGTTACAAAATTAACTCATAAATACAATAGAACCTTTTTTATAATGAATTTGAAGAAAATACTTTCTATGTTCACTATATAGGGGAAACTTAACATGTACACATGTTTTGAAATAATATACAAAACTGATATACCAAACTTACAAGTACAGAGTACTTTATATTCATAATAACCTGTGGGAAAGTTTTTTATATCTAAAAAACATAATATTTTTTTAATGAAAACCTAGTCAAACTGAAATACATTGTAACCTGTATGGATAATGTTTCAAGGGACTATAAATTAAAAACATGCATGCTATCAAGCAATGCATACAGACTTGATCATCGTGACTTCACCATCTGGTTTGCTGGTGTGGGTGGGTGCTATACATCACAGAAAATGATAATAATAATAATAAAGAGTAAATAGCCACGCTCAGATTAGAAAGGCGAAGTAACAGAGTACCAAGTTTCCCTTAGTGAAAGAACCCACCTGGTCTTTGTACGGTCCTTATTCTTTGATCAGTATCATGCTGATATTTAAAACTATTATACCCTCTCGGCTTCTCACCCAATTCAGACTAAAGAACTTCAACTGGCTTCAGGCACCTGGTGAGTCACTTTCGGCTTATGTGAACAGTATAAATGAAGCACCAGTAATCTTGAGACTAGGGTTACCGGAAGTAGAGATTGTAGACATAATTTTGGAAGGATTGGCACCTCAAGAGCATTCAAAACTTGTGTTCATGGCCAAACCTATGAACTTTGCTGACTTGGGCAGAGTATGTATTCATTTTCAGAATATCTGGCTTCTGGTCACAAAAGAGATAAATATGGACCTAGGAAGACTAAGAGTGAGAGGAAATTCTGATGTTAAAGTCCCCCAAATTGAAATCAATTCATTTCCATCACAGTCAGAGCAAACCACTGTTTCGGAATCCTCTCAAAAGTTGTCTAGTCAGTCCTCTACTGGGCATAAATTCAAAATACCTGTATGTAATCACTGTGGAAAGGTTGGTCACATTGCGCCAAAGTGTTTGCAACTAAAAAATGCATTCAGCGGGACGGATTAGTGAGCGGTCTTTCTCGTGGTTCTCTGCCTCGCAATGGGCAGTACAGCGCTCACATGGTACAGTCCATACAATTGTGCCAGTGTTTCCAATTTTTGTTTGGCCCTTCTCAATCATATAATTCTAGTTTTGCAAATGGAGTAGCGTGGGTTAATTTTTCCAATGTTTTAGGGGTAACAACTGTGTCTACCCTTTGTGTTGAGGTTGTTTTAGGCAATCTATTAGTTAATGCAGTGGTGGACTCTGGATCCGCACAAACCATTGTTTCAGGTAAACGTTTTGAAAAAATGCAAGAGTCAAGACTTGTGAAAGCTGTTGTTCAAATAATCTCAGGTGTTATGTCTGGTTGCTGAGAACTTAAGTTCACATTTAATTCTTTGTGCTGATTTCATGGCTCATATGGGCATCATTTTGGACATTCAGGCTAAAAAATTGTTTTTTTAATTTGACCTGAAAAACAAAATTCATTCTGTTGAAGGAGAGCACATACATAGTGTTGATTCTGAATTAAGTGATGAAATTACAACTAAACAACCTACTAACCCTTTCGGGGCTCAAATTTAGAACAAAGTTTGGTAATTAAGAAATTGTGTTTGCATTTTCCTAAAGTACTCACATCAGATTTGGGACTTACTGATCTGTTAGAATACCAAATTAAGTTAGAGGAAAAAGAATTTGTTAAAAGTCATCCTTATCATTTGGTTTTACCCAAAATGGAGATTTTAGAAGATAAGTACGAGATTTATTAGATAAGGGAGTAATAGAACAGCCTACTTAACAATATGCCAGTCCTGCCTTTTTAGTCCCTAAACCAAATGGAAAAAATTGCATGTTTGTTGATTATCAAAAGGTTAATGTTAATTTAATGATTGAAATTGAATTGGTGCCGCTTCCCGATTTGCATTCTGCATTTATTTGGTTTTGGTTGAACCAATTTTTTTCATAACCATTGACCTTAATTCTGTATATCATCAGATACCTTTGGTAGAGCAATCTAAACCCGTAACAAGCGTCTGTGTGCCATGGAATTTGTTTCAATTTACACATGTCCCTTTTGGTCTGGCTACAGGTACACAGGTACTTACCCGTTTATTGAATATGATATTTCATGATGTGAAATTTAAACATGTGTATAATTACCTGGATGATGTAGTAGTTTATTCAGAAATTTTTGAACACCACCTACAACATCTTCAGCTTGTTTTGTCGCACTTGGAGAAGGCTGGGTTGTCAGTAAACCCAATGAAAGCTAAATTTGCCATTCAAGAGATTTAATTTTTAGGCCGTAAAATTTCTTCCAAAGGAATCTCTGTTGATCATGAACAAACTAAAGACATTAGAAATGTTCCGCCTCCTGGTGATGTCAAGGGCGTTGCCCAATTTATTGGCATCATACAATTTTTTGGCATATTTATTCAAAATTTTGCAGAAAAGACCGCACCACTGTATAAGTTGCGCAAAATATCAGTAAAGTTTGAGTGGAGCAAAAACCAACAGAAGGCATTCGAGATGCTGAAAAATGACATTATTGTTTTGCGTATACCTGATTTTTTTTCAATTTTCAATCTACCGAAGCCTCCAGTTTAGCTGTGAGGGCAGTCTTAACTCAGGAAGTCGATGAAGTTCGCCAACCCATTCATTTTGCTTCACGCACTCTTATCCCACAAGAGAGAAAATATAGTGTTTATGAACTTGAATGTTTGGCAGTAGTTTTTGGCATTGATAAGTATAGACACTATTTAGAACTCGGAATTTCTTTTGGAAACTAACAATCAGACCTTGTTCTTACTTCTGGTGCATCCTCAACAGTTGGGCAAGATTGGCCACTGGGTAATGCGTATTTCTTCGCTAAAGTTTCAAGTGCAACACATAAAAGGTACTCAAAATGTTGTTGTGGATGCTTTTTCACGAATGTTTCATGGCACACCCACTAATGATCATGTTTGTAATGTTTTGTCAGAATTCCCTTTGGCATTTACTCAAATTAAAGAGCATCGACTTCAAGATAATGGATTGCAAGAAATTATTGATTAGTTACATTCTGGTGTTGAACAGAAACTTTTTTTTTTTAGCAAATTGTGTTTTATGTTGCATAACTAAAAATTAACAAAAACGTGTTAGTTTTGCCAGCTCATTTATGACCTAGGGTGTTTGAGTACCACCATTCCTCACCAATTGGTCATCATTTGGGCATTTATAAAATTATTGAAGTTATCAGAAGAAAATTTAGTTGGAAAGGTATGATCAATGAAATTGCAGAGTGAGTAAAGCTATGTTCCTTATGTGTTCTAAGCAAACCAGCACTAAATACTCATTTGGGCTTACTTGCTTCTGAAGTTGCCAAGAAACCTATGCAAAAATGATTTGTTGACTTTGTGGGTCCATTGCCCAGAAGCAAATCTGGCCACAAAATGTTGTTGCTTTTAATTGATGCATTTTCAAAGTTTGTTTGGTTAATTCCATTCAGGAAAGCAGTCTCTATTTCTACCATAAAACCTTGGTATCACACTCTTCCAAAATTTTGGTATACCCTCAAGTCTTGTTACTGATAATGGCTCTCAGTTTACCGTTTAGGATTTTTAAAAACATGTGTTTTTCTCATGGCATACGTCATATTACTTTGTCTTCTTAGAATCCACCTCCTTTGCATGCGGAAAGGTTTAATCGTAACCTCCATTCTGCGCTTTTTGCATTTCATGCTAAGGAACAGACTAGTTGTGACAAAAATCTAAAGTGGCTACAAATGGCTTTCAATTATGCACGACATGAGTCACATATATCTATCCCATTTTCACTCATGTTTTACCTATGAACCTAATCACCCACTTTCAAATTTGTGGAATTTGAGTCAATTACTCCCCGAGGATCCAAAGGATATTCAGAAAGTTTGGGGAGCTGCATTCAATAATCTTAAATGCTCTTGTCCGAAGAGCGATCTTAAATATAACAAATACAGGGTAGATAACCCATTTAAAGTAGGGGATTTGGTTTTGTTCCAAATTGTCATACCGCTGGAGTGGTCCTTACCAAATACAGTGTTTTCACACTCCTGTGACAGCAGGACTTACTGACCCCCTATCTGGAAAGTACGTGACAAGGACGCACATTTTCCACTTTAAAAAATGTCATGGTCCAGCCCCAAAATAAGGTTGTGTATTTTTTTTCATTTTGGGTTGTTTGGAGCTGCAGATACAACCTGCAATTTTTTTAAAAATGGGAATTGGCCTACTAGAATTATTTTCGTATCCTAAATTGGTTTCAAGTGTGGCCTGATCACCCAAGTGTTCTAATTGTTTTAGGATCTACCATTTTAAGATGCACCTTAATAAAAGTCCACGGTACTAACAATAAGTGATATTTTCAGTGATGTTTTTTGTTTTGTATGATTTGTATAAATTTGTATAAATTTAATATAAATTCTTAAGATTTGATGGTATATTGGGATTTTGGATGTTCTTGTTTTCTTTTTCTTTTAGGATGTTGAAGGGACTTATGGTAGGTATTTGCTTGTTGAGGTTATAACTTTTCTGTCATGGGGAATTCTGGTTTGTTTTGTTTTAGTGTCTGTTTGCCTGTTGTGCTTTTTTGGGATGGCAGTCAGTCTCTCACGCTTGTTCAGCTTCCTGGCAGTCATCTGTACATATTCATCCGTCACGGTAACTCCACTCAATTCTGGTGTTGTATTTGAGGAGGAGGATGGCTTGCTGTTTTCAGATAACTTGTGTTCTGTGGTTTTGGACTTTAACCCTCTTAACCTGCAAGATGAGTTTTGCATTGGAAAACATGCTCCAGACTGTTGTTTCCGTTCATGATAAAAAAAATAACGCATTCCTTTATGAACACAGTGTTTTACCAACATTTTGATCTTGCATTGCAACAATTACAGCAAAATCTCTTGAGCTTCATGGCTGAAGCTGCAACTTTGACTTCTTTACTACCTTCAACCACTCAGTGTCAAAAAAGGGAAATCTTGGACTTTGGTGGTAAAATTCTGAAAATTGTTGTTGGAACTTTTAATAATAATGATTTGGATTGTTTAGAAAAATGTCTTAATTCATTGGCTAATTCCCAAGATGACATATCAATCAATTTGGCTAAATTATATTATGCTTTTTAAGGATCTTGATGATTGTATGGTGAATAATACTAAGTATGTTAAAAAATTGGCCGTAAACTATTTAGAGTCGTGTATACTTTGATATTATAACCTTAATCAATCCATTAAAGAAGTTCAGGGAATTATTATTGCAGTTAGTTTCCGTGTTGACTGGAATACTATGTTGCTCCGAGTTAGTGAAGCACTGGCTAATGTTATAATTGATCTGTCTTACTTAATGAAAGCTATAGAAACCAGTGTACATGGAAAATTGAGTTCTACCTTGTTGACACCCGAAGGATTTATTGTCATTCTGAACAAAATTCAACGTCTGATAACCTTGCCCTTATTTATACATGCTTGCTCCAGTTATTCCTGAAAATCTTTATGTATTTTGTGGCTTAAGAACTGTCCAAGCTGTTGTTTACAACTTTTCTCTGAGTATAATTGTCAATGTTCGTTAGCTAGTAAGGACGGTCACTTTGAGCGCTATCACATTTTTCCATTCCCATTTTTGGTACCCAAATTTAAAATATCTGTATTGTTAAGCATAAATGATTATTTATTTCATTATTAATTTTTTTTAGAAAAGTGTTTGCACCTATTAACTATAATTCTTTGACTGGATGTAAAACTCATGGAATCACGCTATGTCCTAACACCTTTCCTTTATTCGATACACATGTTAACAGCTGTGAACTTAACCTATTTTTAGACAAAACCTATTTTGATCTTTTGTGATAAAATGTTTGAAAGTCTTACCATCCCTTTTTTTTTCTTCCGAAAACTGATTCGGTATGTATATTTGATATAAACGCTTCTATCGAATTTACCCTTTTGTGCAGAACGACTACTGAAGTCTTTTCTCCCTTTTCCATAACCCTAACTGACAGTGGATTTATCAACAATACCTCTCATTGTGATGTTATTGATCCTTCATTCAGAACTTATTGTTCAGTAAATTCTGCTATACATTTTAACCAATCATTACCTGTCATTCACATTCCTAAACTTAACCCCAACATCAGTTCATTACATTTTTCGTCTTTGCCAAATATTTCACCTGACAATACAATGATCAAAGAACTTGATGTCCTGCTTGCGAACAAACCACATCGCACTGATTTCCATGATTTCCTACATCTCTTCCATTCTCACTAAACTAAACCAGATCACTTTGGAATTGGCACAATTTCATTATCTTGTATGATTGTTATCATACTTATTGTTGTGAGTGTTTGTACTTATGTTAAATTTGGTTTTTGTGCAAAACACAATGTTCCACAAACAGTTACCTCACCTAGTTTGACACAAGGTGTCGTTATGTTACCTTTAACCTCTTCATCTACGGAAACTACTAGTTGAATTTCCACTAGTTTTTGGTCTAGTGATTTGTTTGTAAGTTCTAGCTAGTTGTTTGGGATAGTGTAATTTTGTTGCTGTCATCAACAGCCAAATTGCCACCTGGGTTCTGCTTTCGTGGGAGGTCACACGTTAGGTTATTTTAATGGGTTCATCTTTCTTTTACTATGTTAAGTGTTCTGTTATTTAGTATTGTTCTTGTACAGCTTGCCAGTCCACTCTCCTGCTCTCGTTTACTTAACAAAATGGCTGTCATACATGACCACTCTGTTTATTTCTAAAAATGTTTATTTAAAAAATATAAATTTTATAACTCTTTCTACATTAAAAGATGTGAAGTTGTAACAGTAAGCAATTTACTAAATCACTATGTAACTCTTTTACCTTTAAAACCGAATAACTGACATTTGTATTGGAACTGTATTGTATCACTGATTTTAATAGTTACACATTGGTGACAGTTCTCTTGGAATTTACCAGGTGACTAAGTTAGTATTTTTCTTCGCCACTATAGAATCTTCCATCATAATAAAACAAAATTTTACAATTATTATTATGATTACGTTGGTAACGAAAGAAAACACAGCCTCTTTTCAAATTGTTAGATGTAGTGCAATTTAGTACACAAAGGTGTCAGTTTCTCTGTTTTATACTAGTTAAATTCATTGCAATCATGCATCTTAATCTATTATCATGACTGGAATTTGCAAGATAAACCTTTTTTGTTCCTACTTGCTTTTTACGCTATTATGTGAAGTACTTACTGGTTCTGCAAGTTTCACTGCTCTCTATTGCGTATCTTCGTTTTCAGGACCCGCTTCAAGTAAGTAAAATATCACTATTGTTGTCGTTATTTGCAGCAACCTGTTTGTTTACCTTAACCTCATTTTGCTAACTATTTTAATTTTTAATCAGGCGGTCTACGATTATGAGGACACCTTTGTGGTTCTCTACTGCTCTATGTGCCTGCCTTGGCGGAGTCCTGCCATGTAGCAGAGTAGCATTGTACTGCCCTTTGTATCAGTGAACCACGCCTGGTCAGCTCGTCTTTGGCTTTTGTGCTCTGCCCCAAAAAAAAAGATAAACTTAAATCAAATTATTCAGAATGATTGCATGACTTTTTAACCTGGAAGAATGCATTCCAGCATGTGTAATGAACCGGTAAATTAAATTTTACGCAAAATCTACACTTTTGGCATGGTTGTTTTATAATTTTGTAACAAAATGCGTTGATAGAATGGTGTTTCTTTTTTTTATATAATTTGCATGGGGTACCCCAGCAAAGTAAGATAAAGTAGAAAAAGAAAAACCAAAGTAGAAGTAGAATAATAATAATAAAAAAACTATTTTGGTTTGGAACAATTGATATTGATGTAATTTACATATTTATTAATCATGTAATTATTTTGATATTTAATTTTTGTTTTCTTTTAAGCATGTAACTCACAAGCATGGCTGCAGTCCTTCCTTAAATAAACAGGACTCACCTCAGAATTTAGATTTTTTTTTTTTTAATTTTTTGGAATGCATGTGTATAACATGTCCATGATATCTTAACAACTACAAACTTTTGAGTACTTTGTGAAGGAGAGCGAACTGTTGCGTGCTCTGCATGTTAGCTAGTATTGCATGCACTTAATGAAGCCAAGGATCCATGTTTGTACAACCTTTCTTGTTTCCCTTGTCCATTGGGGTTAGAGCTATTCCTTTTTGGATAAGGCCTATTCTTATCTGAGAAAAATGGCTCACATAGCATAAGCTGGAGGCAGGAAGGGCAGTATTGGTATACAATACATGACACCCTTGGACAAGGAATACAGTTTTTGATCAATACCAGCACTTGAATTTTGTATGACCAGTTTCAGCTCTGGGTCTTGTTCTTGGGTATCTTTTAATGTTATCAAAAACTAGTGGGAATTCAATTAAAAGGTTACAATTTGTAAAAGTTTCACTCTCGCCAAAATAATTGGTTAATTCAAACATGCGTGAGAGTGCATTGGCAACGACATTCTGTGTCCCTCTGATGTGTTGAACTTTAAACTTCAGTGACTAGATTCGCATTACCCAATGGTCTGTCTTACCCAACTGCAGAGGGTGAGCTAAAAGCCATGACAATACCTGATTATCTGTCTCTAAAAGGAATTCTACTAGCTCAAGATACTGGAGGAACTTTTCAATCCCAAATACTACTGCTAGAACTTCTAGTTCTTAGATGGTCGATGACTTTCTCTCCTGAGCAGTTAGCGTACATGATGCGAAAGCAATAGGCGGTCACACACCATTGACTTTCTGTGCTAGAACTGCTCCTATAGCTTGGCTCGAGGCATCTGTGTACAAAATTAATTGTTTTGTAAAATCTGCCATACGAAGCACAGGAGGATGTTTTATGTAATGTTTCAAGGTTTCAAAAGCATTTTGCTTTTCAGGACCCTCTTCAAACTTGGCAGACTTCTTTCTGAACTGATTTAGAGGTGCAGCTTTTTCAGCGCGGTTAGGTATAAATTTTCCAAAAAATTGCACCATACCAATAAACCAGGCAATGCGCTTGACATCCCTAGGCTGGAGAAAATCTTATATCCTATATTAACATCGGTAGCAGAACTATTAATACCAGGCTTACTATCAATGAGTGGTATTTTCTGGCGAGGGGCAAACTTAAAGAAACTAAGAAAATATGAGTTTCTTGAATATCCAAAATGAGACCTGAACTTCTCATGAAGTTTGCTCCTAAAATATAATCTAGAACTCAAATTATATGCCACAAGACATTTAACCATTCAAGTAAACAGGGTAATCTTAATTTTTACTTTGACACAGCAAGGTATAGGTCATTACAGGCAGTGTAACATTTAAAACAGTTCTCCTCTACTTATTTTATCAGTTTAAAGCTTTTAAGTTCTTTAAACGATTTACCTGAAATTATATAACATGCAGCACCAGAATCAACAAGTGCATTAATTGAAAGAGGACCCAAAACCACTTCAACACACAGAGTGTTACGTCGTTGAAGTGCCACAACATTGGGAAAGGGGACACGACAAACTGTGAAATGATCTGAATCATTAGGATACTCAACTGGAACAAATAATTGTGTAAATAAATGACCAAGCTCCACAGATTGTTGTATGTAGGATTGTATAATTCATCCTAGGAATAGGAGCCAAAACGAGGATTACCGTTCACTTGTTCTTCACCTGGTCCATATTTTTTTTAATTGTCAACAGTTGGGGGCAGTATGTCCTTCTTTTTTACAAAAAATAAATATAGGCTTCTTACGTGGCAGGCTGTCATTAGGCGGTAATTCTTTGAAACTAGTTTCTTTGAAATATTGGTTATTGTCAGACTGACCCTTAAGGTCTGATTCAGCCTGTACAGAATGTGTGTTAGTTTTGTCTGGTTGAAATTTATGGTATTTGTGTGGGCCAAAAATTGGAGAAGGATTTCACGCCTATGGCAGGGATGCCAACTTCTACGGATTCTCCGTAGTTTCTACGGACAGAAGGTGTAAATTACGAATCTCCTGATGCTGCATTCCAAACTACAGATTTGCTCCCCTGCGCGGCAGTAAAGTATTTAGTGCATTTTATACATTCAGTAGATTTTGCATGGGCAGCCAAGACTGCCTGCTCTAAGAGTTTCCTTTATTTTATGCATTTTTAAATGATGTTGCTTATATTTCGTTAAGAATGTTGGCTATAGGCCAAGAGGTTACTTTTGTATGGTGCTTTATTTTGTGAATGGTCTGGTTGTTTGTACACTATCATCTTATCAAAATGCACATGATGTGTCCTTGAGACATGCAGTATTGCACGCACAACCAAAAGTTGTAATTTTAAAAACTTATCATACCTACAACATTTATGGTTTAATTAATTTTTTTTTTTTTTTTTTACATGTTTAGCAATTATGACAGAGCATGTGGACACAATGACAATCAGTGAAACGTTTCCAACTTTCCACCCTGGTGAACTCCATTGTGAACGTGTTCTTTTTCATAATGTTTATACAAGTACCTCGCTGGTGTTGTCTAAATATTTCATCCATAATTAATTATTTTTGTATTCGCTTTCGTTAACTATAGTTGGTTGTAGGTGCCATTTTAGTGCATTTTCTTGAGTCAAATGTAATATTATCGGTACGTGTTTACCGCTACGTAAAAGACTTGTTCCATCATTTTCCAGCCGGTGTCCACCAAGTTTGTTGGTTTCAGTAAACGTATGAAGTGCTGATTCTACGGATTGATTCTGCCAATAAATTATTTCATGCCAGTGACAAACGTGATTTTAGTGAAGTAGTCGTGCAACGATTCCCGTGGAAAAACACGTGTTTAAGAGATTGCGAATTACAAACAGTAAGTTAGCGTGTTTTGTAAATAATGTATTTATAAACAGTTGCTAGAATGTTTTAAATGCTTGTGGCCTAAAAAATTTTTTGTGTGAAAATAGTAGTTGTTTATTTGGTCTACTTATTATGTATTGTAAATCCAACAAGTTTAAGGTTAACTCCAAGTAAAAGTGTGGGTGTTTATTGCTGCATCTGTACGAAAAGCGATGTATGTATTGCATTTTGTTCTTTCATTGAAGTTGAAACTTTCAAAGTTATAATAATTTAAATGTTATTTCCATATGAGCCAAATTTTCCACTTCTCTATGAAAACAATACGCACTTCAAAATGACACTCTTTTAAGAACCGCAAACAATGCCGTCTCACGAAAGGTGTTAAACTAAATTCTCCCCCCC
>NQII01000998.1:88244-168639 GCA_002778355.1 Clitarchus hookeri | reverse complement strand
GGGGGGGGGGGGTGAGACTACTGAGAGACCACCTAGAAGTTGGCATCCCTGCTATGATCAACATAACGAATGTTCTGAGAGGGTATACACATTTTGTCCAAACCACCAAAACTATTTGGTTTCTCAAAGAACACTAAATGAGTGCGCTCATGGGGGGGCAAGTCCGTCCAAGATATTCTCTAAAACATCCTTTTCTGGAAGGTTCAGTCTCAACACAAGGACAGCTTCCTTTATTCTAGTAATATAAAGTGACAGTGGTTCATCAGGATTTTGCAATCTATTGTACCGTTTTAAACGCAATTCAGTTAAAAGACGAGAAGGAACAAAGAAATGCAAGATATCTTCATGATACTGATCAGACGTCATGGACCGGGCTATAGCAAGTTGAGTTGTCTTGCTTAATGGCCCCTGAGTAATGGGGTAAATTACCTCTAACATGTGAGGTTCAGAAATTTCATAGAAAATTTACAGACGCGTATTATTGCCAAAAACATCAAAAATGACGGGGTGTCTGATGGACCCAACCCAAAGCCCTAATTTAAAATAAAATAAATTAAAAACAATTAAAATTTATTGCAATGAGCGGCGGTCTGATGAACCAAACCCAAAGCCCTCATCACTAAAAGTTAAACACACACACTGAAATATAGTAAATTACATTTGAACTGGTTAAAATACATTGTTTAAGCTGTACACAAAACTGTGTAACAAATGGGCCGTGAGTGTAGTGTCCGAAATCAAGTAAACTGCTAACAAACAATGAGGCAGCCACAATGATCATAAACACCACAAGTAAAAGCAGAGAATGAGACTGCCAAGAAGTGGCTTTAGTTAAGCCAAACAGAATTTTGAACGACTACCAAACAACAATTTTGAAAAAGCCACTACAGTACGCCCCATAACACTAAAATACACTATGCCACAGTGAGTTAAAACGGCCAGTCGCCGACACATACACTTATGACTCACCATAAGAAAGCTACCAGGCCCTTTAAGGCAATTGCTCAGCTACATCGAAATAAGCGTGGTAAGGTAGCGCAGGAGTAGAAGTCAAGAAGTGAGTTCCAGAAGCCGAAACCTCCTATTAAATAGTCAGTGCAGGCCAACAGAAGTTAAACGCACATGCACGGGGAGAGGGAAAATCAAGGAGCATCGTACCCACAGAGCAAACAGGAGAAAGAAGCAAAACGCATACACAAGCTCGCAGATGAACACAGATGCAAATGGCACCACTAGGTAGAGTGCGCGATGCGCCAACACTGCAGTAGAAGTCAATTTTTGATTTGTGACTTATTTGATTATAATACCTTGTGGGGTGGTAATATTTTAATGTATGTATTTTGATAGTGTCATTGTACCAGATGGTGTCATTATAGCAAGGATTTTGGTCTCTTCAATATTGGACAGTTTGCCAGTAAGGATGATTAATTTATCTGACAGTGCTATCTGTCGTGAGAAAGGACCCACAATAAGTGTTTGCAAGCAAGTCTTACAGGTGTTTCCAAATATTCCTGAATCTTTAATGCCACAAAATACCGAATGTCCTCACCAGATGCTCTGGTGGAACTGCTAATAAGAATAAGAGAAAACCTCAACTGGCAACAAGAGAAGGCTGTCTCAGAATTACTATAGAGAAATAGGAGTGCTTTCTCCTGTGATCCAAATGACCTCAGCAGAACAAATCTTGCATGCCATCACATTGATACAGTTGATGCCAGAACTATAAAGCAGCAATCAAGGCTACTACCGCTATCTTCACGAGGTGGTTGACTGTATTCTGAAAGAGATGGACTTAGATTTGATAGAACCATCAGTCAGTCCATGGTCTTCTCCCATTGTGCTTGTTAAAAAGAAAATGGCTCTATGAGATTTTGTGTTAATTACCGCCAACATAATATTATTACCATGAAAGATTCTTATCCACTCTGAAGGATAGACGACAAACGGAACAGCCTAGTAGGTTCACAGTTGTTCTCTACTTTGGACTTGAAGAGCCCTTTGGGCTATGAAATGCCACTGCTACATTTGAACAACTGATGGAGAAAGTCATGCCCTCAGACATTTGCTAGGTGTACCTAGATGACATTGTGGTCACAGGAAGAACATCTGAAGAGCACCTGGCACGCCTAGACTCTGTGTTTAAGAAAGTATCTGCAGCCAACGTGAAACTAGTTTCCAAAGAAATGCCACCTTTTCCAAAAGAAAATTAATTTCTTTGGCACACTGTGTCAGCCCATGGTATTGAAACAGACCTTGAGAAGACCATAGCAATAAAAGACTGGTCTCTACCAATTGATAAAGCTGAAGTGCAAATTTTTCTGGTATTATGTGCTTACTACCGTCAATTTGTACCCAGGTTTGATATGATCGCCAAGCCTCTGCATGAATTGACTGAGGCAAAAAGAATATTTTGTTGGGCCCTTGAGTGCAAGTTGCTTTTAATAAATTAAAGGAAATTCTGATATCTCCCACAGTGCTGGACTTCCCAAGTAGAGAGGGTGAATTATTCTTCATTCATGCTGGTTATGTAGGCATCAGGGCTGTGTCATCTCAGATCCAGAATGGAAAGGAAAGGCCACTGGAATACTTCTGTAATGTACTACACAAGCCTGAGAGAAATTTCTATGTGACACACAGGGAGCTTCTGGCCATGGTGAAGGCAGTTGCACATTTTCACCCATACCTGCATGGCAGACTTTTCCTCCTAAGAACTGATCATGCCTCATTATGTTGGCTATTAAATTTCAAGAATCCCGAAGGTCAAATAGCCCGGTTGATACAGCACTTGCAAGAATATGACTTTGAAATACATCACAGGTCTGGACGCCTTCACAGCAATCCAGATGCACTTTCCAGGAGACAATGTGAACCATTCTGTCGCCATTGTGAACACCAGGAGGAAAAGGTTGGTGTATCATGGAATGCAAGAATGACAAAAATTCAAGTCCCTCTATCTTGCAATGGGTCACTTACATGGGATGATGAGAGCATTAGGAAAGATCAGCTAAGTGACCTAATCTTGCATCTGATACTTGAATGGAAAGAAGCTGGATTTCGACCAAGATGGGAGGAGAGATCTAGTCTGGGCCCGACAGTCACGGCATATTGGTCACAGTATAATTCTCTTGTACTGAGGAATGGTGTGCTTTACAGGAACTGGGAAAGTAATGATGAGAAACCGTCGCTTACAGTTGGTCCTACCAGAGTGCAGAATCCCAGAAGTGCTAAGAGAACTGTATAATACAGCTGCAGATGGTCACTTTGGTGTAAATAACACCCTTTTTACAGAGTTCGACTGAGATTCTATTGCCTGCATTGTCAGGAGAATGTTGAGAAGTGGTGCAGTCTGTGTGATTCCTGTACTGCGAGGAAGGGTCCAAGGATTAAGGGACGAGGTCCCCTTCAGAAATGCAATGTTGGGGCCCCATTTGAAGAGGATGGCAGTAGACATTTTTGGACCATTACAAGTTACTGAGAGGGGGAATTGGCACCTTCTGGTAGCGCAAGACTACTTCATAAAGTTGCCCGAGGTCATATAAGTTCCAAACCAAGAGGCTGGCTTGGTAGCTGATGCACTTGTAGAGCATGTTTTCTTCAGGTTTGGAGTGCCTCGAGCTTCATTCTGATCAAGGGTGAAATTTTGAAGCTGCTCTTTTACAAGATGTAACAAAGATTTTAGGAATGAAGAAAACTAGTACCACAGCATTACACCCTCAGTCAAATGAAATGATCGAGAGGCTGAATCGTACCCTAGAACAGTACCTGGTGATCGTTGTGAAAGAGAACCAGGAAGACTGGGTACCCTTATTTTGTCCTGGCATATTGTTTGGCGGTCCACGAGTCAACAAGGGTAACACCTTTGCCTCCCTGGTTACCTACTATTCGGACGTCCAGTGGAAGAAGAAGCAGCCACTCCAGAATATTCCATTAAACTAGGTCAATAATGAGTTGGCATCCATAAATTTACCTGGAGGCACCTTAAAATTAACAGTGACCGAATGAAAACTAGACATGACCAGAGAATGCCTGCAGAGGTTTTTCAAGAAGGTCAGCTGTTGTATTTGTACAACCCACAAAGAATGGAAGGAATATTGCCTGAATTACAGAAATGTTGTGAAGTCCCGTACAGGATCCTGAAACACATCAATTATGTGGTCTACCAAATTTGTTGACAGGGCCCTCGGGCGAAACCTAAGGTTGTCAACATCGACCGACTGCCGCTGTACGAATGTCCAGATGTTGAAGAGAGTATTTGGGATGAACAGACTTAATGAGGGGGCAGTGTTGTGCGCTGACTCCAGCACTGGGCACTGGGCGTTGGAGTAGCGCCCAGCACCCTTTTATGCGCAGTCCGATACTGTAGGGGGGTGACCCAACTTAGCCCTCCCCTTCCCCCAGGCAGACCCGCTCGCTTCTCCATCGCCCAGCAGTCAAGGGAATTATTGAAAGCTGATCTGACTGGTGTCACAGCCCCACCTCCCCCTGCCGGATGAGCTGATGACTTGGGAGGATGAGTAAAGTGTGGTAATTGGGCAAAGTGTGGTGCAGCAGACGAGGACGATGGTGGTGGATTTTACAAGATGACAGGCAGCGAGTGTTTCTGCAGTGTGGATGGACAAGAGAACTTGGTACCCGACGAGTTGAAGGCTACTGTGCATGAGGGCGTTTGGAGATCTCTAGAACATTACGAACTGGTGAAATCTGGACTGAATGAAGGTCGGACTGTATGAACATGTGATACAGACTTAATAGTATTGAAAATATTGGAATTGGCATGGCAGCTTGCAGATTGATGATGAGTGGTGTTCAGCGACGAATTACGGTTCTTTCTGGACACAGATGACCAACGAAGTTGTGTCTGAAGGCATCCTGGCCAACACAGTGATCCATGCTTCATTGTAGAGCACCACACCACCATGATAGGTGTCATGGTGTGAGGTGCCATTTCCTACAATTCCTGCACCCCACTGGTGGTGACTGAAGGAACGTTAATGGCGTGGCGATATGTCCAGGAAATTCTGAGACCACGTGCCTTCTAGGTGCAGCTTTACAAACCCATTTTCCAGGAGGATAATGCCCTGCCTCATGGCACAGGTATCTCTGGTCTGCCTTTGTGATGTCACCATGCTTCCTTGGCCAGCCAAGTCCTCAGACCTCTCGCCCATCAAGAATGTTCAGGACCAGATTGGACGCCAACGTCAGCCGTCAGCAACTACAGCGGATTTGGAGAGTGAGTTGAGCCAGCAGTGGCAGGATCATCCTTAGGAGAACATCCTACATTTGTATGACTCCATGCCTGACCATATCGTTGCCTGTCTCCGTGCTATAGGAGATCTAACAACATAATAAGTGCATTGTGCAAGTGTTTGTTCCCTGCAATACATGCTTGGTGTAGTACAGTATTTTGAGATTTTCTGTGCACATACTACAATGTCCTGTGCCTGTACCAACTTACGTGTTTGTGCTATGGCACCTTCAGAGTGATCAATTTTTTGCAAATGAGTGTATTTTGCTGTAAATATTGATAGCTGAAGTTTTTGTTGTTATATAGCTTACAAAACACATTCTTAGGTGTAATCTAAAGAATACCCTTTCCCTTTCATTGTAAATTTCCAGAAGTCTTAGAAAATGTCTACTTTCTTTGACTCAAGTCTGTCTGTAACTTCTCCCCTCCTCCCGAACCATTTTTTTATGTCGCCAACATAGGATAAAATTGATCATTATTCATCAATGCTTGGCAACACCATGATGCACAAGGAGATTCTGTAATTCATATAGTGTTTGTGTAATTGCAGTCAACATCTGGTTATTCTTTAAATGTGGGAGAAAAGTGCTGCTGACAAGAAATACGGATGATCTGTGTTCTTCATTGAAACATATTTTTGCACAAATTAGAGTGCTGTGGTGCATCATTGTAAACAGTAGTCTCCATGCTACCAGACTGACTGTGAAAACTTGCTACTACACACAAGCTAACACATTGCCGAAACTTTAGTGTCCAATAAGCTTAAAATTTTAGCTGTTCGTTTCCTCTTGCTAAGACAAACATGTTGAAATGTTGCAAAATAAAGGGTTTTTTGGTAATGTAATAATTAAAAAAAAAATAACAAGCTCTTGTAGCAGCTGTAATATTGCTGTGAGAGAAGATATGCACAGTCCTTCACTTAAATTTAAATTTTCTTGAATGCCATGTAATTTTTTAATCTACTTGAACAGCCTTAATGCTTCTAATAGAGACAGCGTTTGCGTGTGATACACACCATGCCAAATGCCGTCATTTGTTTGGCTTGTTAATATCAACTAGTCACCAGTTTTTTTGCAAGCATAGTACTTTGAGGTTGTGAATAAATTAAAAATTTTTACATAGCAGTTGTTTGCAGTTAGGGTGTTTGCCTATGGTGATCTTAGTCCATCAGGTGTTCATTATTTATACAATTTACTGTAATGTTGTTTAACATTACATTTTACAGTAATTTATATTGTAAATTTATTTTTTACCTTCATACCTAATTGTAGTGTTATGCTTAAATGTTTTGTTTGATGTTTTTAGTTACTGTTGGTCAGAAAATAAAAAATTGTCAATTGTGTAATTTTGTTACAGGTTTTAAACAAGAATGTAGGGATTGGCGGTGTTATTTCCCTATTGTGGTTCCAACGTTGTCTCCCTGCGTATGTGTGTAAATTCTTTGAGATGTGTTTAATGGTGACAGCTGACCATGGTCCAGCGGTTTCTGGAGCCCACAATACCATTGTTTGTGCTCGTGCTGGAAAAGATTTGGTGTCTTCACTGGTGTCTGGTCTTCTTACTATTGTGAGTAAATACATTTTTCATTCTACTAAAATATTTTGTGAGTGAACAAATATTTGTATAAACAAATTGTTTCAGACAAGTGTCATGTTGCATCACAATATTGCTGTTATGGGAGTGGACCAATATGTAAGTTTTCTGTGATGGTAATTTTTTTTGCTTGCTAAGAGAATTTACATGTCTAATTTGTATGTACATAGTGCACATGATGCAGGATGTTCCAACGATCACAACTCAGTCGTTATAGTAAGCAGTCTAATGGCATCGCAACAACATTCAATGTGGCCTCATGTGGAAGTTGGCTTTGTGGTATGATTTTTTTTGGTTAGACATGTGTCTCCTATTGAAATACATAGACAAGTGATGGTAGTTTATGGTGAGTGAGCAATAAGTTTTAAACGTGACAGAATGATGCAGAAAAATGATTAGCAGAAGAACAGATGTTTACCATATTCAAAAACTTAAAAATTGCAATATATCAAAATAATTAAACTATTTGACTTTCATTAACTTTCCTTTATATCATATGAAATAATTAAAATAATTCACATTCTTTTACCATATACAGTTTTATCATGTGCATTTTTAAAAAATTTTTAATAAGTAAAATATTTGAACTTCTGTCTGTGTTTAGTCCAACATGCATTTTTAATTGAAGTCATTGAAATGATCACAATAAAATCAAATATTTAAACTTGAATATTTAAGCATTCTCACGCATTCTCATTTTGCATTCTCATGCAAAACAAAGCACCTATGGGATCATCTGAAAAGGCAAGTTAGAGGATGTTCAGACTCTCCCGAAACACTTGCACAGCTAAAGGAAGCCCTAGGAGAGGAGTGGCAACACATTCCACAAATGCGTATCCAAAGACTGGTTAGGAGTATGTCAAGACGCTGTGCTGCAGTGATGCAGGCAAGAGTTGGCAACACAGCTTATTGACAGTCCACAGGAATGCAGAATTACCACATTCTGTTTTGAGTTTGTTCAAGAACCATTTCTGTTTTACACATAATTACATTAATTTATCGATGAGAGGCACAAGAAGTGTTCCTTTACAAATGCTGTATTGTTTTCAGTTTTTGGAAACTTTGAGAAGTTTTTATATGTTTTGTTTCATCAGTGTGGTGCCGAATAGATACAATATATCCATGCAAATTAATGACAACTGTTTTATTTTGAGTAGTGTATAATAAATATTAAATATTTTTATTTAATGACTGTAATATATTTTTGGAGACCTCTAGTCTAAATATAATTACCTAAATTTATGTTCACTTTTATTTTTATTTAGGTAAGATTACGATCTACGTAACAAATTGTGTTTTGTCCGTTTTATATTTGTTTCCTTTTTCTTCTTTTTTTAATGAAAACTGGGGAGAGTTTAATTTATTATTATAAATTATGAAAAAAGTAGGTATTGGCTACAGAGATCCTAATCAATTAAAATATATGACTAACCTGAATGATACTGACGCCATATGCTGAAAGGTGTATCGGAAAGCGACGAGCGGCACGCCAAGCTGCATCTTAAGGGTTGTTCGTGGAGTGGGTCTACACACAGACAAGACAGACAGACAGACCCAGTAAAAAGTGTTGCCAAGAGTTACATTGTTTTTGGTGGTGTAATTGTCCAAAATACATTGCCACCAGGAGGGGAGATACACTGGCGCTTCTGTGCTGTGTGTTAAAAACTATAACGTATTTTGGATACTTTGCCTGGCCTGGTTACCAATGCATTGCTATAGTTTGCTGGGCTTGTCCGCCTTTACTTAATCATAACATATTCAGTCACATTATGTAAAGTTATGTAAGCTAAAGTTCTACACGATCTTTCTAAATGTCCATTACAATGTGAGATGGAAGGAGTTGTCCGTAATTTATTTATTTTGAGTAACTTACAGTTGTTAGCATTAATTTAGAGACAAAATTTGTTCCTTGATCTGTCAGATAATATATGGGACATCCATGTTTGAGAATGATTTGTTCTACAAAATTTTGAGCTACAGTTTCAGTTTTATCTTTTGTAAGAATTACTTCACAATATCTAGCAAAATAATTTATAAAAGTTAAAACGTATTTATTTCCTTGTTCACTTTGTTGTACGTGTCCTATAATGTCCAGAGACAAAATAATAACAGTTTATCCACCTCAGAGAAATTGCCTTAAATATGCTTTTTTTTAACTTTTAAACTTTTCCATCTCAAATAACCATCACTACTCAATATAAAATTTGCAACATCTTTATTTAATTTTTGCCGATAGTAAAGAGATTTCAAAATACTTTGTGTTCTCTTTTTATCCCTTGATGAGCTAAAAAGGAGTATTAAGGTGATGACTAATAACTTCTTGTACTAAAGAGTTAGGAATCACAACAAAAATTTTGTCATTTTTCTTGTACATAGAATTCCATTACTGTTTAGAAAATAGTCACCTCTGCAATGGCATTTTGACTATTTATCCTGCTTCTTAGGTGCTATAACTTCTTTACTTGATTAACTTGTTTCTATGATTGATTTTGCAAGACTGAATAAACAATCTGCATTCAGATGTTTTCTACCTGTCTTGTAAACTATTTCATAGCCAAATTCCAAAAATCTAATGGCCTATGGAGTAAGGCATGAACTGGGGTACTTCAGGTTAAGAAGAGATTTTAATGCTGAATGATCTGTAACAGCAGTACATTTTCAACCATAGAGATTAGTTCGAAAAAACTTTGTACCAAAAATTAAACCAACTAATTATTTTTTGTAGTGGAATAATTTATTTCAGTGGCTATCTTCTAGCATAAGCTATATGTTTTTCTTGACCAGTTCTCGATTGAGAAAACCATTAGCATCATTTCTGGCATATGTAATAAGAATGAAAGTTAGTGTGAAGTTTGGATAAATTAAAATTAGACATTAAATTAATTTTTGTTTTTGAGTTTCAACAGCTTTTTCTCGTTCCTCAGGCTAAACGAAGGACTCGTCCTTCTTTCCAAACTTAGTGAGTGGGCAAACACAGCCCGTTGTCACTCGCTGCTCCACTCTACATGAGCCAAAGACACAAGCGCTTCTCGGCTTCTGTTACAGTGTTACTGTTGTTGCCTGAGAAGGATCGTGCCTACTTTATATATTGATTGAAAGTTTAGTCATCTGAACACTGCCCAATTGTGGCATCGCGTGGTGCAGTAATGTCTAAAAATACCACACAAACACGGGATGTGGCTCTGAAATTATATTTTTACATTCATGGGGCAGGTCACGTCAGCCAAATGTGCCCTCCTGCACTTTACTTATTTCATCATGTAGTGCAATATGATGTGTCAAGCTCACTAACCCAATGGAAAGGTGCAATGTAATTTTATGACATCTGCTACTACTGTCTAATGACTCAAATAAAATAATAAATTTGGAAAAATGGAAATTATATAAAATACAAACAAATTATTATTGCCACCATATTCTAAATACTAAATGAGTTACTATCCTTTAGAAAAATATAGATAAATGAAATTTTTCATGAATATATCAGTTACTATATACTGCAACATTACAATATCCTACTTGATTTTGTGCAAACAAACATTTGTATGGCTGAACTCTCAAATCAGCTTCTTGCATTCTGTGAAAAACCTTTTCTAGTTTCAAAGCATGACCCTTAAGATCAGCGTTATAAATTATCATGGCCAAGTAAACCAAGCAGTCTCTGTTGAAAATATCTGTTAAAATATAATTTTCCATAAGGTGTTTGAAAGTAGCACAGGACCAGTCCAAATGGCATTCTGTTGAATTTGTATTTGCCCATAAAAATAGCAAAACTAGTTTTCTCCCTATCTTCTTCTGCTATTTCTATTCGGAAATAAACACTTACTAAATCAAGAGTGGAGACATTTTGAGAACTATGTAAAAAATCTTAAGTGTCCTGATGTTAGGAATGGGATATAAAATTGTCTTCATGACTGCATTCAAAGCACGAGAATCTACATATAACCTTAGCTTAGAACAACCACCTTTACTTCTTTGATGAACTATAACAAGTGGAAGTTGTTGTCGAGATTCACTTTCTGAAATAATTCCTTTTTCTAATATATCTTCTATTGCTTTTTTTATAGGAGGTTTGATAGCATACAGTATGCAATAAGTATTCTTTTTAATTGCTTGAACACCACCTGTTTAGATTCTCTGCATTATTAGGCCATGCTGGATCTCAAGAAGGCCTCAGCTGCAGGATAGGTAATTACATGTAAAATAAGTTCTTTCACTACGTCCATATTTTTTGTGATATAGCTTTTGAACAAAAACTGATTGGTTGATTTTGAAGCACTATGTAGTGCTGTTTGATTCAAAATTTTTTTTAAAGATTCTGAGAAGGTGATATTGATTGAAAGGTTTTCATTGCTGCAGTTTTCAGGCTATATGTCCACTCCTCTTAAAAGCTGTATAGCACTCTTGCCTGAAATGAGCTGTTTAAAAAATTCAGTCGTTGGCATTCTATCTCTTCAAACAAAGGAGACTTGTGATGACACACTTGAAGGCAAGTCTTGCGCCACACCGTGTAGCATGGACACCTCTACCTCTCTCTCTACCTCTCTCTACCTCTCTCTCTACCTCTCTCTCTCTCTCTCTCTCTCTCTCTCTCTCTCTCCCCCAGAAATCTGATTTGCATTATTCATAGTTAATGATTCTCAATTAATGTGACTGTTCTCAGTTTATCAACTGACTTTGACTAGTATTTCATTGATTTGTATTACCGTTTCGGTATTAAACTGCTGTTAAAAAATTTGTTTTTGAAGCAATACTATTTTTGTACAACTTGTTTTTAAACATATTGATCATACATTATATACAAATAAAGTAAAATACTGACATTATTAATAATATAAAATATAAATATTTATAACTGAAAATATTTTGAACTTTTAAATCAACTGTTAACTGGGAAACTTTTCACTTATGACGAAAAAGCACACGTTCGTGGTTTATCATTATATTCATGGCTACTGAAACACAGTGGAACATTTAAGAATGTATTTATTGGATGAGTGGGAATAGTCCATGAAATGAATTTCCTAGCAAGTTGAAGAGGTCCTAGCATACTGGTATACTTGCACACAAGTTATGTGATACTTTATTTTGCAAGCAACTGAAAAATTTTATTTTAATGTAATACACTCCCTGAATTTTCCATTCATAAGTTAATGAATTAGTGTACTGATTCATATACTGACTGTGACATTTGACAGCAAACATCATCACCTGTTAGGTGGTGTTTAGGGACAATACACTCTTGCGGTGTATTGTGGTTGTAATTTAGTTACTTGTTTTCAGGTGCTGTTATAAGGATGAAGAGAAATCACTAAATTACTCTTGTTCAAAAAACAGTGATTCACCCATCACAGGCGCAAAGTGGTTATGTTAGGTTAGGAGAATCTGTAAACCAAAATTACTCTTCTCGATATGTTATAAATAACTTCCCTGCAAGTATTAATAACTACTAGTACAGCATCGTTAGTTTCAAAAAAAGAAATAGGTCAAAGTGATAAAGAAAAATGTCCCTCGTTTATCAGGAGTCTTGCGTGAAACAAAGGTTGTCGGGTCGACTGAAGGTCCACATACCAGGTCAACTGTATCAGGCAGGGCTGCACAAACATTTGAAATGGGGACTGGTCGGGGAATAACATCGCAGCAGTGGCCCGTAGCACTAGGGCCACTGCCTTGGGGTTGGGGAATAAGTCAATAAATGAAAACCAATATGCAAATTTCATCAGAACAAAGTTTATTCATGGTTATGCAGAATACACAATCTATATATGACCAAGTACACGTGTATCTGTATTGTAGGCATGGGCGTGCACAACTTTCATCATTAGGGTGTGCACGAAGAGAATTGCCAATGGCCACCTATAAAGTGGTGTTTTGAGGCTCTCTCCTTCAGGAACTTTTTTATTTTAAATTTTAAAATAGTGATAGCTATGGAAAAGTTTTTCCAACATAGAATATTATATGACCTCATTTTGCAAAAATTTTCTAAAATATTTAGAAAAAAACAATATTATGAAAACAATTTTTTAAATTTGCAAGTTGAAATAAAGCCAATAATAAAATAACTTTAATGATTGTTAAATTATTTTACTACATTTACTTTAGTTTTATTTTAAAAATTATTAAAGTAAAATATTGAAGAAAAAAATCCAGGCTAAAGCTATCCAAACCAAATTTAAATTTGATAAGCACACACTCTAAAATTCAGTAGCGATAACTACACAAAACAAGTACATAGATAGTTACTTTGAATATCAAGATTGTCCTGACACCTAGACCATGTTTTATAAAGCGATATCAATCAAAAACCGGAACACTTGTCCTGTCATTAAGATTTGCCTGGGCACGCTCGGCATACCCCATGTGCATGCCTGTGATTGTAGGCACAGAAACATGGTCTACACCATAAAATGCTCAGAAAGAGATACATATGCAGAGAAACCATAGCTTTATAGCACTTAACTATCTCATTTATGGTAATGTGCTTTCTCAATTGGTAGGGACAGGAAAATTTGGAAAATCAATTTTACAACAAGCAAGACTTGAAAGATATCTGTGCCATCCTTTCAATATAATTACAGCTTATTAGATACTACCAGGAGGTCTATGAGCCAGTTAAAAAACTTTATGAAAACACAGATAAGATAAGTGGAGTGAAACTGGAGCTCCAACCATGAACATATAACTGACATTCGAAATTATGCAGGACAGTAGAATAAAGCCTACATACAGGCCATTGAACCCGCAAAATGTTCTCATAGTTTTCAACTGAAAAACCGTAATTTTGTCATTCCATCTGGTAACTGAAACATGCATATAGATTTTAGAGTAGTACACAGTCTCTTTTGACAGAAAACTGTAACTAGTCTCTAATCAAAACAAGTTAAGTAGGGAAAAAATGAAAGATAAAGTGACATTGACATTCACTTGCGCAAAAAGAGATAAAAAGTCTTCACCACCTGAGCGACTTTAGATGAAGTACACTTGAGACAAGTGCAAGAAAATTGCCATACTAACCCGAATGTAACTGTTTGTTTAGAAAAGAAGCCGGAACAGAGTCTACTACAGAATCTGGTCTTGGAAATATTGCCATTGCCATGGGAAATGATAAAACACTGTTCAGTATTAATTAAATAACTTAATACACAGATGAAATAATTTCAGTGAGGACTGATTGTTGAAGTTATTGTTATTTGATAAGGTGGGTGTGACTTCAGTACTGAATTTATTTTTATTGGTCTTTGAGGCTTTGATAAATTTTTGAGGAAGAATCAAAAAAATCTTATTTTTAATCATTAGTAATTTTTAATACCATTAGTTGAAAAGCCTTGCGTTATTTTGTGGTGTGGACAAGTTCCAATTGACTCCAGTCTATTGAAAAGTTTTATGGCATGTGTCGCGTCGAGGGTTGAGAGCGCAGCAGAGCCAACAGGAACTTGACAGGGGGCGTGCGGCTGTGTGTTGAGATGTGGCAACCTTGCAGACTGCTGGCATCGCAGCCCTGCTGTCAGCTGTTGTCAAGGTCACACTGGGACAGTGGCCTTCGCCATACTTCCCTTGCCTCTTCACTTTGCCGCTCTCTTGCACTCCTAAAAATTCAAAAGAAAAGGAAGTAGGGATAATTATCTATCCCTGAAACACACTTTGACACATAGAACATCTTATTACATCACATCTGTGAGTTTGGTTGGGTTTACGGCAGGCGAGAAAGACAACAGAACCTTGTTAAAATGGGCTTCGAGCTACTTGTCAATGTCTGCCTGTGATTGGACGCAGTGCATTTC
Organism: Clitarchus hookeri; assembly: GCA_002778355.1. Classification (NCBI taxonomy): domain Eukaryota; kingdom Metazoa; phylum Arthropoda; class Insecta; order Phasmatodea; family Phasmatidae; genus Clitarchus; species Clitarchus hookeri. The sequence goes on along the minus strand of NQII01000998.1, from coordinate 154,020 downwards.
TGGTTCGTCGTACTCACAGACGTCAGCACTGCTTTGAACTGTTTTTGGAATATGTAATTTTGTATTCTTTGAATACGGAACATTTTATTTCTTCTGGAACAAAATTTTTTGTTTGGTTCGCATAAATGCAGTTAACAAGTCTTTTAAAATCTGGAAAATAAATAATTTTGTTGGTAATGCCACCAAATTAAAACAATTTATTAGAATATTAAAAAAATCTTATATTAATTAATTTTACATAGTTAAAAAACTGTATCAAAACATATGATTATATTGTGTAGTGATCATGTAACAAAATAATTAAATCTTCACTTCAGATGATTCCGATACTTTCATAGCCTCATTTGTAGGACATAGTTCTTTATCACCCTTGCAAAAGAATTAAATCATCAGTTTTTTACACATTTGAAATCAATCCACAAGCAGTTTTGTATGAATCTCTCTGAACAATGCCTTGAGAGCAATCAGTAATTTGCCTAATAAAGTGTTCGAATAAGGAAGTAATTAATATATGCACTTATTATTTGTAGTGTACTTAACCAGCGGATAACAATAATAAAACCAGCCCGTCAGATCTTTATTAAGTATTATTAAAATATTCCTTTATTTTTCTCAGAAATGTAGTGTTATACCAGAAAAAAATTATAAGAGTAATATTTTATGAATAGATGACATTTTTAATACCTAAATACTGTTTCATTCATATTATTGCTCTGGCACGCTTAAATAGTAATTTTTTAATTTTGTGATTTAAACGAATTAAAATGATGTCACAAACAACTTAAACAAATTAGAGTGTTTTTAAAATTAATAATTATTAATGGCAGATACTTTATTCACTGCTGCCATTGTAATGTAACTACCCATAAAATCTGGTTACATAAAATTCATCTAGCATTCAAAGTCAACAAAGTCCTCAATGAAATGTCAAAACTTTTGTCCATTTACCAAAGTTACCCAAATGCCAACGTATTTTTTATTATTTTTCTGAAATAAGCTGTTACAATCCTACATATGCAAAACAAGTGCGTAGAATATTTAGAGCAGAAAAATATCGGAAGTACGCATAAAACTATAACAACTGAAATACCGCTCTTAAATGACTCGCCAGTTCAGTCACCACACAGTGGATTTACAAAACGCGCAATGATGCGATAGAGGTAGAGCCTTAGCAGTCGTCTGTGGCCTCGACATAACTGTACTAGACCACATAGTTGAGAGAGGAGACAAGAGGAGCGCCAGCTCCCTGGCCGCCTTTCCACAATCTCAGTCTGTTACTAGCCGGAAAGTTACACATTTTGCCGGATCTCAGCAGACCACGTACACGTGTTACTTGCTGCGTGCTATACAACGGAATGACAGTTTGGAGCGTTATAAATTCAATATATCTGTGAACTGGACTGATGTGACTTTATATAACAGGTATACTTTTCATTTTAAAACTAGTACAATAAGCTGTTTAATTTGAGCTCAAAATTGTCAAACAAAAAATATTTAATTTTTAGGGAATGCCTACGCCTCCGACACTGAAAGTTTGTCCTATCACTAACTAACAAGCTCATATACAAATAAATAAAAAATACTCGGGCATAAATAATATATTCTACTTTATTTTTGTACAGCATAATTTCAAATCTGTTAAATGACAATAATCATTACAAATATAATTTTTTATATTTTGTAAGATCTTGCTCCCGTCTGGCAATTATAGGTGCTCATCACACAGCATAACTTACATGGCTTAATTTAACACAAATTTTTTGCCTCTTGAACAGCCTTAAACATTATGCAGAACAAAAACATTATGTATTAATTCATCAAACAAAAATTTCAGGATTTTGAAAGAAAAGATAAATAAATTTTAATGATTATTATGTAACTTAATTCTGATACATCGTGTTCCTCTATTAAAAGTTTTACATTAACTGTAAGACTTCTGTATAAATTATACGTTGTTACCTTTACTGAAGAAATAATCATATAGCATATGTTGATCATCATTGTAAAATTATAGTATGTCCATAATGGTTCTCTGGTGACTGGTTATGTTTTAAAATTACATAAAGTAATGCAGCTACTTATTTATTTATTTCAACTTTTTTTTATTAGATTGACGAAGTTAAGGCTTAGATTGCCTTCTCTTATACTTTACCGATTTAACAACATTATGTTTAATTATGCATTATGTTTAATCTTTGACATAATAATTCCTCATGGTTCACTTTTTTGAGAACCTACGTGTGCTGTCAGTATTTTATCTTATATTGCACACAGTATGGTATCAAGCAGCTGCACTCCACACACACTCATGAGAAGAAAAATGTATTTTACAGTTGTAAGGGGGGAGGGGTGGTGTGGTAAGTGACGTTTCCACTGGGCCAAGAAGGGGAAGATGTGCGCAGGAATGCAAGGGGGAGAAATGGGAAATGGGCATAAGCGAGCACTTTTGTTGTCTGTTGCAGCACACCTGAGTATTAAGCACCAACGAAAACAGAAGGCGACCAGTGAGCAACACTTGCTCTACAGCATAGCTACACTTTTTCTGCATTACTCATAGATTTTCTTGCACGAGTGCGATACAGTGATATACGAAGGAAAGTATATAGTGGATGGAAAAAAGTGCAGCTACATTGTAGAGATCAAATGAAAAATAACAAATTACACAGGATAAAATGGAAAACAAGTTGCCGCGAGAAAATGTGACCATCCTAAATCTGTCAGACGGTGATGTACTGAGAAGGAGAAACTAAATAAGGTGCCGAAAAATAAACATGCCCTTCCTCATTCTCTCCTCTTTCTTTATGACTGCCGTAACCTTCACCGACTTGGCCAGCCTCTCTCCCGCCGCCATAGCATTCCTTGTGTTGAGTTTCTGCCGTTCTCTTTCTCAGTTCCTGCCAAACCAGTGGGGGAGCCCACCTCCTCCAACCCTTGTGACTTACACAAACATGCAACGAAAAAAACAGCTTTTGGTAGAAAAAATTCATCCTTTGCCTGAAACATATGGTATTTGAGTCATTCTTGCTTTAATGCTGGTCACCTTCTTCACCACCCAGAGATACAGGTTCACTCTTGGAATAGTGCGTAAAGCTATAACGCGGGTCTGAGTTATGTCCCCCCAACAGCCGCATTATATCAGGCTTGTTCTATATTAATGTTTTCATGCAGTGTTTGCTTATTTTGTGATGTTAAATACCTTATGCAAAGTTTGCACCTTGCGAAAAACCAGGTGTTCCCACATATCTGTAAATAGCACTTCTCTACTCCTTTTGCAAAACTTCAGAATTTTTTAAAAATTTCACATATTTACCATGTACAGGTTTATTTTGTTGTGCACTGCTGTTGTGTTGTTTAGGTTATGTATATTGTCTAGATAATAAATAATTTGTATCTTCTAATTTCATACAGTTGTATCGAATATCGGCCGACAAAATATTTACATTATCAGCACTTGCCAATCCGGATAGGCACAGCTCTGGAATCAGCTTCTGCCTTTGTTATTATAAGATTAACAATGGTTTGCCTCTGCTCTAGCAATTCATCCATGGTTTTGGATGTAGTTTTATAGAGGACATGAGTTTGGCAAGTAAAATAGCCATGTGGAACCATGCCACCAGATATCCATTTATAAGAGAGCACTTGCATTCTCTCCCTGGGATAGAATGTCACCTGGATTATCCTTGCCAGAAAAATTATTCCAGTCTTGAACAATAAAATGTTCTTGGATTTCTGCAACACTGTTGACAATGAAGGTTTTCCATCGACTTTATGTCAAAGTAACCCACGCAAGTACCACACTTGAATCCTTCCACATGAAAGTCTATATGGAGAATCAGACCTATCTTCAGTNGATATCCATTTATAAGAGAGCACTTGCATTCTCTCCCTGGGATAGAATGTCACCTGGATTATCCTTGCCAGAAAAATGATTCCAGTCTTGAACAATAAAATGTTCTTGGATTTCTGCAACACTGTTGACAATGAAGGTTTTCCATCGACTTTATGTCAAAGTAACCCACGCAAGTACCACACTTGAATCCTTCCACATGAAAGTCTATATGGAGAATCAGACCTATCTTCAGTTTTTTTTTTTTACAGTAATGATGCACAGAGTTCAGACGAGAGATGGCCACCTTGGAATTTGAACAGGTCAAAGTCTCTGAAATATTACCTGAAGAATGTACACACCATAAGTGTACACAGGCTCCACATGCCACTTGGGATGCATCTGCAAATCCATGTAGTTTCAAGAATATGCTACTGTACTGTGGCCGATCACTGGACTCTCTATGGCAATTGCATTCAAATCTGTAAACTGGGAGTAAATAGGTTGCCATTCATAAAAACTTGCCAAAGTTTTTGTAGAAAGATCTTGCATGTTACAACAACTGAACCAATTAAGTCTAGTGGATCAAAAATGGTGGCTGTAATCCTGAATACACTTTGTTTTATAAAGTGTGTTGGGTGGTGGCGATTAAAGCTTAACAGAAATTTATCTGAAACAGGTTCCCATAATAAACTCAAAGCACATGTGATACTACCATTATTCATAGTGATGGGTGTAGTCTTTTCATTCAACCCACTTGCATAACAAAACTGCTTTTTTTCTTTCTTTTTTCTTTTCATCACACTGAATAGCTTTACTTGTATTTTCAGTTGATCTTCAAGTGTTTGTGTGCCACGTATTAAATCTACATATATATTCTTTTGAAGAATCTTCACAGTAAGTGGATGTTCTAGTTCTTCATCAAGAGCCAGTTGCTCAATGCAGTATGTATCCAAGAAAGGAGGTGATGTTGTACCTTTGGTTATTGTAGTGGGATGATATGTACTGTAGTGAGATGATAAATTTGAAGTTTGTCGTTTGGGGTACACTCCAGATTGCTCTTTGGTATCCCTGAAATCCATCTGAATTTGACGGTACACTTTTCAATGTCAGCATTTAAAGCAACTGGGTGAGTATGAAATCTTTATATAATAGACTATAGATATTGCTGTATTGTAGGCCCACCCAACAAAATGTCATTTAAGGAAATATAATTGCTAATCTAGGAAGATGCATCAAATACTACACGTGTTCTTATGGTTGAACTGGTTTCTTTGATTACTGAATAATATGGCACATAAGTAGCTCCAGCAATTTGTCCCCTTGATGTTTTAGGTATTAATACAGTGTCTCCCAGGTTTTTGTACTCCGTAGTGAATGTGATGTAATCTTGCTGCAGTTAAGGTTTACCACAAAATCTCTTTTTTCCAGATGATAGAAGTTTTTTTGGCACATTCTATGGAGTTTCCAAGCTGGTTAGCTGGTTTATGAAATGGTAACTGCACAATAAAGCATCCCTCGTGGTCCCTTCTTGTGTTTTATTTAAATTGTTTTTCACGTTCCTTTTTTTCAGCTGACAACGCTGACTTAGTAAGCTACTCAATCTGCCAGAACCTTTGTAGATGCATTTCCAAGCTACTATCACAAGAAAAAAAACACACACACGCACACATTACTTAATAGTTGTTTCTCAACCTGGTGACCTTGAATGTTGCCAGACAGTATCCATCCCAAGACTGTTTCCTGAATGACTGAGAGTCCTTTTGCGTTTATTTGTCCATCATGTAATAAATTAAAAATATAACCTTGTCGTATTAAGGAGATTAATTGGGTTTGTAACATGGGAGCTTGGGTCTGGCAGTTCTAAATGAGCAGTAATGTTCCAGGGTTTGAAGTCAATTTTAGTATTTGGTAGGCAATCAGTAATTTTTGTTCTGAACTTATTAAGAATGGACTGAAATTAATGTCAATGCTGTTCAACACTTTTGCAGTTGTACTACTAATGCCAGTGGTAGGAATATGATTGCAAAACTTTCTTAGCCTTAATCGCTGAATACATGGCTCTGAAACAAAATGTGATTGAGAAACTGAATCTAACAAGGTTTTACAAGCATGCCATGGACCATTGTCACGTACATAAACAATAGCAGTTGGCAAAATTATTTTTTTTGATGCACATTCCTTATAGGCTTAACTTTTAACCTCTTCATTGGTATTACCATGTTTGACTGCAATGTCTGAAATTGTATCATGTAATTTATTTCATACAAAATGATCTTGTCTGCCCAACTCATCTAGCAGGTCACAGTGAAGTAGTGTGTTGTGTTTTTGATCACAATACATACAATAATTATTGTTCCGTTGGTAATACTTATGGCCTGGTCGTAAACAGTTATAGCAGAGATAATGTTTTAGAGCCAGGAACTGACATTTCTTTAAGCTATCCTTTTTGAATAATTTATGAACATTGATATGATGCATGAGTTTCATCACAACAGAAACTTAACTTAGTAGTCGCTATATAAACATTAGATGAACTATCTGAATTTTCCTTTGATAGAATTTTCTTATGTGCTGGAATTACTCTACTATCACTTAACTCATTGCCTCCAATGCTTGACATTGGTTGTCTAAAGATGTAGGTAAAAAGTTAATGTAGGTAATTGCTTAGGAGGTAAACATAAATCCCATTCTCATATAGATATGGAGTCCAGTCTGTCAATAACTAATTGAACTATCATAGCTTCCTTAAAACTATGAACAATCTGCTGCACTTCCAGCACATTTAAATGGCCCTTAAATGTGTCAACAAGGTTTATTAATTCCTTTGATTATTCTTTGCTGACTGTATTAGCCATTAATAGGCCCTTTGTGTGTCTGCTTACAATAAGCCTTTTGTTAGAGCAGCGTATTCAGGTATATGGTTTTTACCTTTTGTGTTAGCTTACTAATTGTAGTGATAGCTCCAGCCACATCATTATCTTCATCTGGTACCATTCGCAAGATGTTGCTTGCTTTTTTATGAAAAACTAGAATGTTGCCATAACCTGGATAGAAAATGACCAAGAGGTCTGGTTATCAGCAAGTAAGAAAACCAGGTCTTTATGACTAAGTCTACACCGATCATAGTCTCCATATAACGAATGAAGCTGTAATGAGTTCCATATACAGGGTTTGGGGACTTCAAAACATTTACGATTTATTCATATAGTGATTCCACTTCAACCTCGGGTGTCTCACTTGTGTTTACAGCGGCACTAACTGACCTTGGTGACATAAATTTAATGCCGCAGTTAACATGATTCCTTGCATCAACACCACTAAGTCACTTATTGCTCCCTCTAACAACACACTCTGTGGTACCTTCCTCTTTCTTCTCTTTCACACTTTGCAGTTATTATCAATTTACTTTTGTCTGTACATACAATAACACAGGTTTTGTGACAATAAAGTTTTAAGTTCTTGTTTACAGACAATTGTTCTAGTTCAGTATGTCTTCTATCAAATTGTTTGCTGCAGGTGATGACTGTCTGAATTTTTTTTTCTCTGGTTTCCACAAACTTTCCTTGGCTCCAGAACAGTAATACTTCCATTTTAAAAATGGCTATGGTTGTGTAATGGCTAGAGCACTCACCTTCCACAAAGGTAAACCGGTTTTGATTCCCAGCACAATTGCTCCCTGATTTTTGTATGTGTGAATCTTGCTGGACATTGCCACTCGCCAACTGCTTTTCTCGGGGATCTCCATTTTCACCTCGTTACACCCTCATCCTCTACCAAGACCTAATTGTTAAGAGCCGCCCAACTTTCTCCACTCCAGAACTTCCATTCAAAGTTACCCATACTACTACATCCATTTCATTCATTTGCATAATTCACGTGAAACGAAATAATTATCATAATAAAATGTTGACCTAACTTAGCTAGAAAACTACAAGGGATGCCAGTTTTGAAGTAAAAAATACGATGGCATCTAATGCCGTTTTAATGTAACGTTATACGGAATATTCAAAAAACATATTTCAGTGCTTATGTACTGTTGAATTTTCAAAAATGTTGAAATGTGACCAATAGTTATTTGAATGTTCTATAATTAAAATACCATGGTTGCCATTGTGAATTGGGCAAGTTGCCGAAAATTATTTAAATGGTAAGTCTGCCTGGTGTATACTTCCCATTTTAATATTATCCTGCTTAAAAAACTAGGGTGACAATTTTGGGTTTTTTGGCATGGCTGCTGGACTACATTTTAAATCTCCATTTATAAAGTTATTTTTTAATTGTCCTGAATTCTATGCAGACCACACTTAATTTCTACAGTGCATATCACTGTACTATACACGCTTGGTCCTTCCCTCACATATCTGTAACAGCCTAAAGGTTCATGGCTGGAATTTACGCAGTCATCTGTGACATTTCAAATAGCCTGTTCTGTAATTATCTAAGTGAGATTTACTGCGGCATTTTGTATTGTGTTAAACTATTTAAGTACTTTTCTGTGTAATAAATTATTTCTTACTTTTGCTGTGCTTTAATTTATGGTAAAATGTTTTTTGATTTCTACTTTATAACATTAAAGAAAATATATTTGTACAGTGAGTAACTGGTTGTATAGTCTGCTGCACCCATGATAGAGCTGACAGATTATCTTCACATATTCTCTGACTTTTTTGGTAGCCAGACATTGCGACAAGCACAAGTCACTCTGCAGGATGTTTGGAGTGTGTGTATTAAGAGAGGAGGGGGCTTGATTAGTTTTATAAAATGTCTGAAACTGATTTAAAACTAAACTGTATGCCATTTTTAATGTTACATTATATATATTTATACTAGCTGACCCGGCAAACGTTGTTTTGCCATAAAAAGTATTTCTAGTGATTATAGTATTAGAAAAAAATAACTATAACTTATTGTAAGTGTGTGAGGATGTGGTATATAAGTGGAAGAGGCATGGAGCTCTGTGGACGATGACGGAATATAAAATTAGATAATTTAATAAATATTAATAAAATGGAAATACAAACAATTACAGCTTTGCGATCAATAATAAAGTTAATTAAGAAGTACACTTAATTATTGAAAATATAATTGTAAACACGTCACTACTACGATCTGAGCACAAATGAATAAGAGAAAGGTTATTGTGTGAGAGAAAGTGGAGACCGGCTACTCCGTGCTGTGTCACTGGGAGACACCTGGTGGGAATAAATTGTAACCTAGATCGATAAATGATCGATGATAATTGATCAGTTATCGACCTAGGGTAAAATTTATTAAATTACTAATATCGCTATAAAAAAATAAGGGTTGGTGGTAGAAGGGTGAAAATTTAGGAGGGTATGTATTTTTTGATGCCACATCATAAAAAAATAAAAAATAAAAATTTTGTTCAAACAATAAAAAAAAATTGTTTGGGGGTGGCCACCCTTATTACTTAGGGGTGTAAAAAATAGATATAAATCTATTCTCAGACCTACCGAGTACACATAAAAAATTTCATAAAAATCGGTCCAGCCGTTTCGGAGGAGTTCAGTGACTAACACTGTGACGGGAGAATTTTATATATTAGATATATCCCACAATAGAGATATGTATTTTTTTTTAATAACAACAGCTATCTTTGCCAGGATGCAACTTATAACTACCCCTTCAGTAGGGTGGATAAATATAGCCACTTGGACAACCTTTTCCCCCATTTAGTTCAAGTTGTTGAGAGTTTACTATATAATCTTTTTCATAAAGTGAGTTCCCTCAAACAGATTTTGGTAAAGCACCAAAGAAAAGAAAATTTTGTTGTACTTTCATCTTTAATAACTTAATTTTGAGTAATAGTCTATATGTTTTGTGGTAGGCCTTTATTGCTGCTTGCCACCTGTATACCATGTATCAAAGTTCTTTAAATTATTACTCTGTGTGGTTCTGTGCTCACGTGTATAATTCTGTACTTGAAATTCTGAATCTTGATGTGCAAGATATCAATTACTATCTTTACTATCTTCAAGCATGAAATTGTAGCCTCTCTCTTAATTACCCAACTCTGGAGGGGAAAGTTTTTAAATGGCAGCCATATACAGTATAAATAGGAAGTAACCGGGGTGAGGACAAATATCTCGAAGCAAAAAAAAGTATGTGTGAACATGTGGCCTAAATTTGATGGTTCCAAAGTTATGGGCCCATGTTCCTGTTTCTGCTGTTAGTAGTCTGTACATCTGTGTTTGTGTACAGTGTGTGGTAGATTCAGATGTGAGGTTTTTGCCAAACTTCACAACAGTCTTTACTATCAAGACAACATACAATCTCACATGTGACACCAGAGTAGGAAATATACAAATAAGTGATAATAGTGATAATAACTTGTGTCGCTTGCAGGGTAGTTAGAAAATTGTGTAGTTAACCAATAGTATGGGTTAAACCAAAAAGCTTTATTGCACATGGTGTTATAATTTGTAGCTTGTACTGTGATTGGTTTAAGGGCTTTTTATATGACTAAATTCAACTTGCATTAGACTGATATGCATCAGTAAGAGTTTTTGATTTAGTCTGCTGTAATTTTGTTTTCAAAATGAAACTTACTCACAAAATTTTCTCCCAAAAACTTTGTATTATATTGTTAATATTTTAAATTTAAAGATATTAAAAATGTTGAAAATATAGCATATTAATTACTAATAAAATGTAAACTATAGAAACACAATCTTCTCTTTTAGGGAGACCGGTTTGGAGGTGCCTTAGATGGTGCAGCAAGGCAATTCAGTGAAGCATATGACACTGGATTGATTCCCATGGAATTTGTGAATACAATGAGAAAGAAAGGGCAGCTGATTATGGGAATTGGCCATAGGGTCAAATCAGTAAGTAATTTATTCCAAACCTAACATTTATTAATTATGTTCAGATACAAAACTCTACTTACAAACTGGCAAGGAATTGTTAATACAATTTTAGGCCACAATATCACTATAGTCACATTATTAAAATATGATGAAATATCTCTCGTGTATTTTATGTTTTTATGTATAAAATTATTAAGTTTTTTTTTTGTACTTTGAAACTTGAAATAAACTCTAGTGATAATTTGTCTGAAATGTACTGAAAGTTTTTGTTTTTACACACTTCTTCTTTCAGCATATATCATCATGATGTGCACTAGGACACAAAAATTCTAAAAACTTCATGAATCATGAATCATAAATGGTCACAAAAGTGTCTTAAACAGTTGCAAATTTCTATTGTGTTTGTTAGAATGATGGCAATGTTAAGAGATGTAGCATCAAGGTTTTAACTGCCCACTCAGTGATATGTGTCAGTAGCTGTTAATTAATCACCACGCCACATATGGAAATGAAAGCAGTTTATGGATATTCTGTAGGTGAAGTTTAAGATTTTATCCTTATAATGTTATCTTTAAAGTTTAATGACAATTGCGAGTTCATTTTATTATCATGGTATGATAGGACTATGTCCATTGCCGACCATGAGACTTTATTAAAATCGCACACACACACAGAACTAAGCAAGACAAAAAAATTGAAAACAGACAGATAACTAGGAAAAGCTGTTTCCTTGTCAATAGAATATATACACACACACATCCTTAAAATATATTAAACATATGCTATCGCGGACTTTCCTGTAGACCTTTTTGAGAGCTACAATTCTGTAGTACATTAATTTGATATATCTGTTATTGTTTAGTCAGCGCAAGCCATGCAAGCGCCCTAAAAGCAGTTTTTTACGACTTGATTACAAACGGTTCAACATTTCTCTACTATCCTTACATTAAATATAAATGTCTTGTACACCAAAACCTTCCTGAAGAATTTCNTCTTGTACACCAAAACCTTCCTGATGAATTTCTCTAAATGATGTTGAAAACCGCATCAAAATTCATCAAGTATTTAGAAGTACTAAGCGAATGCACAGACAGACGCGGATAAGCGATTTTGTTTTATACTATTTAGAGAGAGATATATATATATATATATATATATATATATAAACAACAAAAAGGATGGACAACTTATTACAAAACAGTACAGGCAACAAAAGCAAACCAAAATAAAATACAACACAGTGACAAAAATGAAAACATCACACAAGTGAAGAAAATAGTGCAAAAAAACAATATCAGTGGACACCGCTAAACAATAATAACTAAAAACACGCACAAAAAGAGGACAAAAACCACAATGAAACACATGTCAAGAAAAGTATTCCTCATCAGATTATTAAACCAAATAATACAACACTACGAACAACACAGGAACCACAAAAATAACCAGAGAAAAGAATAGATAAACCAAACGCAAGAACACAGAATGACGTAAAAAAGATAACACAATAATAATTACAAGTATTACATAGATTTCAGGGCTTGGAATCTGTCCCCTTCTTCAGCTGAGACACTGGACTATATAACCAATTGCAGTAGACTGAACTGAGGTGGAAAACAGAGAGAGAGAAAGCGAGAGAGAAATACACACAGACAGAGAGAGAGAGAGAGAGAGAGAGAAAGAGAGATACAGACAGAGAGAGAGAGAGAGAGAGACTGTGAGTGTGCAAGTGTGTGTGAGAGAGAGAGTGTGTGTGTGTGAGAGAGAGAGAGTGTGTATGCAAGAGAGAGTGTGTGCATGTGTGTGTATGTGTGAGTGAGTGTGAGTGTGTTAGAGTGAGAGTGTGTGTTTTGTGTGTGTGTGTGCTTAATATATATATATTAGTGATGGCCCGATACTAAAAAAACCCAATACCGATGAAGGTTCAGATATTTAGGATTTTACCGATTCGATACCTGTAAACCGATATTTTCATTTATCATACTGTAAGCAGACATTTGTCACTAAAGTGTTTGAGAGAAAACTGCTGCCTGGAAAAGTTTTGTTTGCAATAAGCTAAATTGACTTACTGCTAAGTGAGATTTACTTTATGCCCGGTACATCAAAGCATCAAAAAAAACAGTTTAACATTATACAAAATTATATCTCACTACAACATATTACAAAACTAAGTTAAAGTTGCAAAAAGGTCACTAGTCTACAAAAAAATATGTAAAAGGACAGGAATGAAAACTATGCTAACAAGCCACGATCATTTTGTTTACTTTGAGAAACGTATGTCAAACATAAGACTGCTTTACTAAAAATGAAAATGTGATCCGTGAAGCGAAAAATAATGATGGGCATGTACATTCTAATTTGTTTTTACCGTAAAGAATTTAAAAAAAAATTAAATTTATTTTTAAATTTATTTTTTTATATTTTTTTTTAATTATTGTATATTGATATTTCTAATTATTTTGTTATTTTTAGTCGTATTGCTGCAACCTATGTTAAGAGTTGGGAAAATTAAGTGTGCAGCAGAGGAGAGAAAATACTTGAGGTTAGAATGGCCATTACCGATGTGCCGATATTTTAGTGCCGATCTCAGATAATGGTAAATGTACCGATAATACCGATATCCGATACCGGATATCGGGTATCGGGCCATCACTAATATATATATACATACACCTACAATTCTGGCACACTGCCGAGCGCAGTAATAAGAGGGCGTTCAGTCTCGGATTGGGGGTGCTTGGAAGAGTGCTTGCTGATTGAGCCGAGAGGCAGTCTATGGGGTGTAGATACTGTCGAGTTGAAATACAGGTCTAATTTGAAGTGTAATTATTCACTTTGGACAACAAAACTTTGTTTTTAATTGTTGAAATTCATATTCCCTTTAATTCTATGCTCTGTTGTCTTATGGCATTTCTGTGGCAGTTGATGAAACCTGATTCTATGATTTTTCATTTTATGTCATTTTGGTCTTTGTCTATAGGTACAGACAGAATTTTCCCACAGAATCTTATGATTGTTTGACCAGGCGTGTTCAGCTAGTTTTGTTTTTCTGTTTCTTCCTGTTTAGTGTTCTTTTTATGCTCCTTGACACAGGTGTTCAGTCAGTGGCCATCCTGTTTCCCCTAAGTACACACTGCAGCACTTATAACGAATTTGATAAATACATTCCTGTGTGTGTTGTTGATCACTGGCTGGCTTTACTTTTGTTAGTACAGTAGAGCACCCCTTAACCGGAATTCCCTCGAACGGAACTCCCCTTATCCGGAACTAATTTTCCAAAAAAATGTCAAACGTCGCAAAGTTGGGCCATAACTTTCCCATGCTGGCAAGAGGTCTTCCATTGCTCACACCAGACTAGCACGATGAAGAGACAGCCGGTCCAAGTGGCACAGCTACAGCTATGCTGCATAATGACACAAGTGACAAGAAGGGGGGAGAGTTATTGTTTTCGGTTTTATAAGTGAACTGTATAGATGGTCTGCGAGAGTTAAGGAAGTCTGCAAATTCCTTGAGTTTGTCCAGACCATGCTGCCAAATCAGAAATGTGTCATCAACATATCGGAACCAGACCTTGGGTGGAGTGTCTGTTTCAGAAAGTGCTTCCTGCTCAAAATTTTCCATGAAAATACTAGCCATGAAAGGGGAAAGAGAAGATCGCATTGTCATTCCATCTGTTTGTTTGTAGAACTTGTCTTTGAACTGGAAATAAGTGGTGTTTGTCCACAGATTTATTAGTTCCATTATGGTGGGAATAGATAAGGTATATCAGTCTTTCAGTTCTGGGTCTGCTTCAAGTCTTTCTTGTATTATGCTAAGTGTTTCAGATACTGGTACATTAGTAAACAGGCTCTGACATCAAACTTACCAAAACATTATTAGCTGTTATTTCAAGTGCTTGAGCAAGTGTCCTGAAATGTGAGGAGTTCTTTATGAAAGATGTGTGTCCAACTAACTGTGAAACAATCTTCAGGAGAAACTTCTGGCTTGGTGAATTACACGAACTTATAATGGGAGGAACATGAATATGTGGTGGTTACTGTTGTGTAGTGTAAGCTTTCTTTTGACCTCCTCATATAGGTTGGGCTGATGTTTCCTCAGAGTCTGATAAACTTTGCACTCAATAATGGGTGTTGGATCTTTTTGCAAGGTAACATATTTGAGTCAATCAGATACATTTTTTTTTTTTATCATAATCTGTTTTGTTCATCATAACAGTAGCATTGCCTTAGTCTACTGGATGGATTGTAATGGTGTTGTTATCCTTCAGTGTACTGATCCCTTTAAATTCTTCTCTGGATATATTCTGCTTGGGTTGTTTTGTTGCAGCTAGAGCTAAACTAACCTCTCAATGGAATTCTTCTTGTTCCTTTGGCAATAGTTTGTAGCTCACACTTTCCACAGATGCCACTATCTCCAGTTTAGGTGTCTTTGAAGGAACAATGCTGAAGTTAAGACCCTTTTGTAATGCAGATTCTTCAACCTCTGTTAACGTTCTCCCCGATAAGTTGATGGCCGTGTTGAGTTTCTGAGTTTGAGGTTTGTCAGTGCATACTGTTTTTTCAATCAATGTATACAATTTCTTTTTCTGTGTTTCTGACTGTTTCTGAACCAGATTTGTTATGGACTGATAGATGCTATTGAAATCTATTGCGCTAAGATTGGATTTGATGTCCAGTTGGAGAGCAGATATTTAATTGTTGAGAATTGTATTTTGTGAGTGAAAATAAGAAATTCTTTCTTTCAAAAGAGCGTGACTTGCTGAGAGAACTGTTTTTTCCGCACATTTACTTTTCACAGGTGATTTTATAGATAGACCTTTAGGTAAGAGATTATTTTCCCGGCATTTACATAAGAAAGTGGAGTGGTTACAGCATCTCAAAAGTTCAAACATCTTTTTCTCCAGTTGTCTTACTTGAATATGCATACCGGGCATTGATTTTATCTTTGAAGTTTAATGGCAATGGTGAGTTCATGTTATTATGTATATATGATTTGACTGTGTCCATTGCCGAACATGAGATTAAATAAAATTGTCCACACACAGAACTCAGCAAGACAAACAAAACAAAAAAAAAAACCCTTCTACAACATCACAGACAGATAATTAGGAAAACATGTTTCCTTGTCAATATAATATATATAAAACTAAAACTACAAAAAGATGAATGGACAATTATAAAACAGGACAGACAACAAAAGCAATCTAAAAGAAAAGACAACACAATGCTGAAAACGAAAACACCACACAAGTAAACAAAATAGTGCAAAAAAACAATATCAGTGGACACAGCTGAACAATAAAAATTTAAAACACGCACAACAATAGGAAATAAACCACTATGAAACACAAGTAAGAAAAAGTATTCCTTGTCAGATTATGAAACCAAATAATTCAACACTATGAACCACAAAATTAACCAGTGAAAAGAATAGCTTAACCAACAGAAAGGACACAGAATGATGAAGAAAATGTTAATAACTTTACTGTATAAATGTTGAATGTTCACTGCTTTCCTGGTTTATTAAAGCAGTGTTGTTCTGTTGACAATGAAATATGTTTATTGTATTGTATGATTACTCTAATAATATTTTGTAATCTTTTAAACCACTGTTTTTATTAGTTTTGTTTTATAATTAGGTGAATTTTAAATCATTTGTGGAGAGGTCAAGAAAAAATAAAGTCAAATTTACATTTTTAGCAAATTATATATTAAAAATTAGTATAATACACTTACATATTCCCACCATAATGAAACTAATAACTTTGTGCACAAACACCACTTATTTTCAGTTTGAAGACAAAACAAACAAAAATATGGAATGGCAATGGAATCTTGTCTCTCCCCTTTCATGGCTAATATTTTTATGAAAAATTTTGAGCAGGAAACACTTTCTTAAACAGACACCCAAGGTCTGGTTCCGATATGTTCACACATTTCTGATTTAGCAGCATGGACAAACTCAAGGAATTTGCAGACTTCCTCAACTCCCGCAGACCATCTATATATTTCAATAATAATAACAGGGCTCAGAGCAAGTCACTAAAAGTTTATAAATTTTCTCATTTTGACACAAAACTGTTGAGGCACAGATAACAGAATTTAATGCACTGTACATAACGTACTTTGGAATACTGTCTGTCATCAAAAGACAGCATTGTAAACAATTCCGAATCCTCTTCTTTCATGTTCTGCCACGTGTCTTGAATAACTGTATTATAATGACTTAATCTAGTACTCTCAACATTATTGGTCTGCATCCATCTAATTTTTTTTTTTTTCAAATACCCTGCAATTAAAGAATTTACACATCGTCGCTGCATTGGAGACCTTTGTATTCATCTGCAAATCAGGTTTCGTTGATTTTTGTGGACTAGTCTCGCACACCTAAGAAAAAATTATATTTTCAAGATTAATATTACCTTTGCATACTTTGGACAATAGAATGCCTCGTGAAAACTGTTGTAACTATTTGAGGGGAATGGTGCACTTATGTATTATATTTACAAACTTTTCACTAATACAAGTTTTTTGAGGGTATATCAAAAGTTGCCTCTAGCATACATGATAGAAAATTAGTCACTAAATTGGTTACTTTTATTCTGATCTGTGGTTACTTAATCAACAATTTTTTTGATAATGTGTGTTCTGATCCCTGTAATAATAATAATAATAATAATAATAATAGATTGTACAAAATCAACCTGTAAAATTTCATGTTGTGCGCCTTCCCTCCTTCCCCACCTGTACCAAAAATATGGGTGTTGCTTACAAATTGTGTTCTATGTAATACAGTCATGAGCAGGTGAATTCCAGATACTTGCCTGGTAGTATATATCCCCTTTCACTCTGACGATGGTGATTATGAGGTATGCATGCACTCCACTAGGCTCCAGAATAGGTCTGGAGCTATACTGATCCATGACCGCTGCATAGCCTCCCACAATGCATGGAGATTGGTCGGAGAAGGTTCCATAGCGTGCACATCCCGCTTGACAGCATCCCAGATATGTTTGATAGTGGAAGTAGACTGCAGGAGTCTGATTTTTCAAACACTATAGGATATTTTTTTAAAATATTTACAAAAGTTGCCAGCAAGTTTACAATATCAGTTTCTTCTTCTGAACTACTTGCCATGGTGATTCAAAACCAAATGTAGTAAATAACAGGTCCACCTATCAGCTGCTGGGTGACAAAGCATCCCCAACCCCTGATTTTCTCAACTCTGCAGAGAGGCAGAGTTGAGAATCTACTGCCTCATATATCTGAGGCAGTAGATTGGATGTGGTGGACCAGTAAAATGGCCTATTCGGTTGCCGGACCTTAATCCTATTGATTTCTGCTTATGAGCTCATGTAAAAGCATTGGTTTACAGCATTCATGTTATCATTGATTTTCTTCAGCAGCACATTGTGGATTCATTTGAACATGTTGGCCCGAACCATGACATATTTGTAAGAGTGAGATCATCTGTTGAATAATTTCTTCAAGGCTGTGTTGATGTCAATGGTGCACTATTTAAAACATTTCCTGCACAACAAAATTGGCAGTGTACCATGTATAACATCTTGGCATTAAAAATTGTTCCTCTGTAGGAAGGCCCCCTAAGTTTTGGAAGGCAATTACTTGGTGGGGAAGCTGAAATGACAATATATTTGTTAGTGTTTTTTCTTTGTATATTATTACGCACAACACTACCTGTAAGCAGTACCCATGTTTTTTTTCCAACTCGTATAGTGTCACTTATGTTCCTGGTTACAATTTATACACTACAACAAAGTGCACATAATTTTCTAAACATTTTTGATATTACTGTTTATTTTCTGTAGCAATAGGTGGTTGTGCATGCACTTTACAGCATACATTTTTAAAAATTTTTATGTAACACGTGATGTATAATTAGTTGTAGTGTAAGATTTATAATAAAACTAAGAGCTGACAGTTGCCTTAATAATTTGTTCATACTGTTGGGTGTCCCAGCACAATTCCATATATTTGAGGCTCTAAACATTTCTGTTGGACGTCATGAAAATAATAATGGGTGCAATTGTGATACAGCATTTTTAATTATAATGTATTCACGGTAACTTCAAGATTTTTTGAAGCCCTGCTAAAGATCTACTTTCAGGGACCCGATTATGTATCCTTCTGCAGTATGTAAACAAAACATTGCCATGTGACACCTGTCAAACATTTTGTAAACAACAACAGTGCCATGTGGGAACTCTCAAATATTTTGTAAACAAACAGTGCCATGTGGGAACTGTCAAATATTTTGTTAACAGTGTCCATGTGGGAACTACCAAAATTTATTTTTGAAGAGAAACAATGCCATGTAATATTAACTGTCGTATACTTTAATAAAATTCTCCAAATGTCTAAAAAATGCTAATCAATTTAGCAAAATATTGTAATACATACAAAAAGGTAGATTGAAGTATATATCGGAACTGTTAATGATATAATTTAATTAAAGTTTACTTATTGTATTAAGATTTATTTACATATTTGGTGTAAGGAAAAAGTTAAATTTTACATAATAAACTTTTGGAAGTAGCACTCAGGTTAAAGATTTCACTGTGATAAATGGCACCATATTTTATCACATATAAGTCGCACATTTTACTTAAAAAAATTTATTGAAAACTCGGGGTGCGACTTATAAGTGAGAAAAATTCCTCCAGCCCCGCACTAACGTTGTATTTACTACGAATTCACGGCCCACGGCTCAATTTCCAAACTCTTCAGCGAACAAAATCACTTTCATTTTGAAACCTGCGGTGTAGGTACATCGCTTTTCCATAAAAAAACTGTCGCACTTCTTCACTGCCACAACATCAAAACAACACTACGTGCGGCGGAAAGACAATATAAGAGAAAGACGTGTAAGTTACGGCTAACATTTGGTACTCAAGAACCAACGCTAATGTGCTGCTATCTCTTAGGCTCCACAAAAAGCTTTCGAAAATAATCGATTATCAGTTGGCGGCGACCAAAATTCGATTCCTTTGCATTCTTTGCGAAGGGAATAACGTAACGGAAATATTCAAATGCCTTTCTATATTTTGCACGTTTATTTGATAAACTGCAGAAATAACAACGCTAATACTAAAATTACATCTTAACCTAGAATTATCTTGTAAGTAGAAAGAATGTGTTACGTTAGTTTTATAACCACAATTCAGCGTCTCCAATATGGCGTGGTTATACTTCTGAAAAAAACGTGCCCAAACGAACAAGATGGAGTGTACGAGTCCGCTGGACAACAACTGAAATTTATTTAATTTCAATTAATAACGGTGAAATCTTTACCCATGAGTGCTACGTAAAAATGTAAATATATAGTTTAGCAATATTAACTTTACAATTACGGCATCAAATTTATACATATTGATATTTAACCTACAAACTATTTCTTTTCAGCTATAACCAACATGTCCCTTCAAAATCCGTTGTTAATTCGTACGGACTTTTAACAAATTATTATAATTTATTGAAAAAATATACTTAAAACTTAAAACAACCAATTTATATAGTGCTTCAGTGCTAAAAGCAAGACAAAACCTTTTTCCGTATATATTTTTTTATAACCAATTAAACATGCAACTCCCAGGGTGATTTTTCAAAGGTTCTTTTCAAAAGTATCGAAGATACCGTGAATGGATTATACTATCCCATTTTTACCTGGTAGAACTCGCCCTTTGTTCAGGCTGAACCTGGGTGTGTTGGATTAAAAATACTCCGCCCCTTTTCTCCTATAAAAGACATTTCATTTCATAGACTTTTTTAATAAATGGTTATGGTTGATGAAAATAGTAATTTACTTTGTATGCTGAGTTTTTTATTTATTTATAATGTATATTGCACTCTCTTCTAGGAAAATATTTCAGTTAAACAATTCAGGTTGGAGAATACATTAATAATTGCTTACTGACATGTCATACNCTCTTCTAGGAAAATATTTCAGTTAAACAATTCAGGTTGGAGAATACATTAATAATTGCTTACTGACATGTCATACGTTATGGTGATTAGGCATATTAAATAGCCTACATACTAAACCATTGTGCTCCTTGCAAATAAATTATTTCTGTTTTTGTTGGAATTACAATCCTCCTCTTTTGGGTNGCATACTAAACCATTGTGCTCCTTGCAAATAAATTATTTCTGTTTTTGTTGGAATTACAATCCTCCTCTTTTGGGTGGAAGGGAGAAGTAATCATTAAGGGGCAGTTCACATCAGATAAGATAATTTACCATTATCCCGTTAATATTAACGTGATACATTTTAATGAACTCTGTTTCTTATATTGTGTAACTAGTTTCTGTTTTATTGCACAGCGATTAGCTAGCAGTGTGTGTATTGTTTCAATGCATGTTATAAATGTAATTGTGCAGTTTCACAACTTGAATATATTTTAACATATTTGTTGGATGCATTGTATAACTTCATGATTGATTTATTTGATTATCCACCATAGATCTCTGTTAGGAGCACCGACGACCTCATAGAATATTGATAATCATATTTTCTCAGTGCAATGCCTATAAGCACACAGGATTGCTCAGTGCAATTTAATGTTGAAAGCACCTCGGGTCTCCAATAAAATGTAGTTCATTCAATTGCACTGTCAAGATGAATTTTCAGGTAACAATACAATTCCTTGGTAGTATTTGGTTGCATGCCATTTTATGGTGTGAGAGTACAAGGGTTCCTAGATTATAGTCTTAAGTAAATCAGGGGTGGATTTTCAGTTGCAGTGTCATTTTATGATTGGCCTTTGGATGATACATAAGTTAACAATGTAGTAAATTAAATTTTTTTTGCATAAATCTTTAAACTTGTTAGAAGAACTATTACGTGTTTCTTGCTTATGCAAAGTTTGCATTAAAGTACTACAATAACTGCAGTCAGAAAATCCATACTGAAAACATTTACATAATACATTTGTTGGATTGAAGCCCAGGACGTGAGTTTTTCAAAAATCAGTAAATAGCAAAAGCAGAGTGACTGATATTTATTACCCTTTTTCATTTCATAAAGTTTAATACAAGGTGGGAAAACATAAGCTAATCCTAGAATTTAGTCGTTCGACCCTCCCTAGGCGGCGACCGAGAGAAGGAAAAAAAAAACGCCCTGTTTGACAACTGGCACGAAGCGACGCTGTTCCTGGGACTGCGAGGATATGAGAGTGTTGGTCAGCTCTGCCACACGTTGCAAGAACAACATGTCTCACCCATAGACTGAAGATGAGGNAATGGGTTAACCCACACCAAAGGAACACAACTGTCAAAGTCACATCAACAATGATAGACGTGTTTGTTTGTATCTTAATTTTCGAAAGACAAGCACTTTCATGTGAACAAAATACAATCACCATTTTTTAAATTTAATGAAACTGCGTTATAAATTGGTGAGAGGAATTATACAAACATCTCAAAGCACTTGTTTACTAAAAAATGTTCTAACCTGAAATCTAAACCACGCTGTCTTCGTAGGTCATGTTGGCAGAAAAGCAAGAGACATTTTTCCAACGCATAGGCTCAAACCAAGTCCAACACAATGGAGTTACTGCTGTGTACTGCAGTGGAACTACACTGAAGAGCCAAAAAAACTGGTACACCTGCCTAATATTGTGTAGGGCCCCCGCGAGCACGCAGAAGTGGCGCAAGACGACGTAACATAGACTTGACTAGTGTCTGAAGGTATGCAGGAGGCATTTCACACCATTAATCCTGCAGGGCAGTCCACAAATCCATAGGAGTGCGAGGCGGTGNCAGTCCACAAATCCATAGGAGTGCGAGGCGGTGGAGATCTCTTCTGAACAGCACGTTGCAAGGCATCCCAGATATGCTCAATAATGTTCATGTCTGGTGATTTAGGTGGCCAATGGAAGTATCTAAAGTCAAAAGAGTGTTCGAGGGGGGCCACTCGGTAGCAACTCTCGACGTGTGGGGTGTTGCATTGTCCTGCTGGAATTGTCCACGTCCGTCGGAATGCACAATGGACATGAATGGGCGCAGGTGATCGGACCGGATGTTTACGTATCTGTCACCTGTCAGAGTCGTATCTAGACGTATCAGGGGTCCCTAAAGTGCGGTTGACGTGTCGCCCCATACCATGACAGAGCCTCCACCAGCTTGAACAGTCCCCTGTTTACATATAGGGTCCATGGATTCATGGGGATGTTTGCATACCCTTACATGTCCATCCGCCCGATACAATTGGAAACGATACTCGTCAGACCAGCCAATGTGTTTCCAGTCATCAACAGTTCAATGGCGGTGTTGGCGGGCCCAGATGAGGCATAAAGCTTTGTGTCGTGCAGTCAACAATAATACACGAGTGGGCCTTCGACTCCGAAAACCCATATCAATGATGGTCCGTTGNCTTTGTGTCGTGCAGTCAACAATAATACACGAGTGGGCCTTCGACTCCGAAAACCCATATCAATGATGGTCCGTTGAATAGTTTGCACGCTGGCACTTGTTGATGCCCCAGCGTTGAAATCTGCGCTAATTTGAGAAAGGGTTGTACGTCTGTCACGTTTAATGATTCTCGTCAGTCGTTGTTTGTCCCGTTCGTTCACTATNAGAAAGGGTTGTACGTCTGTCACGTTTAATGATTCTCGTCAGTCGTTGTTTGTCCCGTTCGTTCACTATCTTTTTCCGGCTGCAGCGATGTCAAAGATTTGATGTTTTACCAAATTCCCGATATTCACGGTACACTCATGAAATGGTCGTAGGTGAAAATCCAAATTTTATCGCTACCTCGGCGATGCTATGTCCCATCTCTCGTGCGCCGACTATAACACCACGTTCAAATCGCTTAAATCTTGATAATTTGCCATCGTAGCAGCAGTAACCGATCTAGCAACTTTGTCAGACGCTTGTTGTCTTATATAGGCGCTGCCGACCTCATCACGTTACTCTGATTGGTTCCATGCCTCTGTTATTTGCATACGGACGCCTATACCAGTTTTTTTGGCTCTCCAGTGTATTTCTTACCAGAGCTACCCGAGCACGTGCTAATCTCTCTCCATCTTGCCGACTGTGTAATAGTTTATCAGCACACACTACTACTTAAATTTAATTTGCCCACAAATTGCATATTATTCCTACCACACCATTTTCATCTCAACAAAGAGTTTTCATATGTTTTGGAACAATTTTATTTAATAATTTTAGTCGTAATATTTTATGGTTTTCTTATTTGTGGTAGTTAAATGCAGGGTCCTAGAATGTTGTGTCTGAAATGTCTCTTCTTTGCACCTGAGTATAATGTATTATCGTTGATGNTTAAATGCAGGGTCCTAGAATGTTGTGTCTGAAATGTCTCTTCTTTGCACCTGAGTATAATGTATTATCGTTGATGATGTATGTCATGTCACACTTATTTGCTCAAGGTACCCATTGATTATTTATTCAACATTATCACATTTACTATTTATTCTGTCCTGTTTATTTTAATTCAGCCTACTACNTTAAATGCAGGGTCCTAGAATGTTGTGTCTGAAATGTCTCTTCTTTGCACCTGAGTATAATGTATTATCGTTGATGTTGTATGTCATGTCACACTTATTTGCTCAAGGCACCCATTGATTATTTATTCAACATTATCACATTTACTATTTATTCTGTCCTGTTTATTTTAATTCAGCCTACTACNTACCCATTGATTATTTATTCAACATTATCACATTTACTATTTATTCTGTCCTGTTTATTTTAATTCAGCCTACTACATTTGTTTTTGAATACCATAGTCTATTAAGTAAAATGCAATTAATTTTACAATAGAATTACTGCTCTATTTGAAAATTTGTGTTTTCTATGGCTACAACTTATAAAAAGACAAAAAATTTTCTCACCTCTATAAGAAGATGACCTCCCTCCCCTTTTTTTGAAGCCTCATACTAGCTCTCGATTTTGGACCTCACATAACTTTTATTGAGAATTGTCTTGTGTAAGTTATTATAATACGATTTTATCATTTCTTTANGATTTTGGACCTCACATAACTTTTATTGAGAATTGTCTTGTGTAAGTTATTATAATACGATTTTATCATTTCTTTACGTTTTTCTTAACTAAGTTAATTCTTTCTTAATGTTGTGTTAATGTAACTGGATGGAAATTATCTTTTCTTAATATGATAATTAATTTGTTTACATGTAAATAATTATGAATTCTTCACTTGTAATATAATAATTGTGCANTTTTCTTAATATGATAATTAATTTGTTTACATGTAAATAATTATGAATTCTTCACTTGTAATATAATAATTGTGCAGGCAACTCTCTGTTACAATAATGTAATTGAACGTACTAAAAGAAAATGAGATTTATATTTTATATGATAACTCAATTTTATAAATGAAAAGTATCTGTAATTTTATTATAATTTTTTAATTGTAGTAACAGACATCTCTGTAGCTTGCTTATGTAGCAAAGGTGAGTGTTCTTACACAAGGCTGCAGTTATGATTAATGTTGAGTTATGAGTCAAGAAGAATTATGGCTTTCATGTTTCTTGGCACCTCATGACCTTTAAGTGTTAGGGCGTCACCCGCGGGGTGTGGCCTGGGATGATGCACAGCTGGCAAGGCGTTTTGATATATGTGGTGCTCGGGCTCTGCTCTTAGTCATTCTGTGCTTAGACTTAAGCGAGGCGACATCACGGGTCATCAGTCCAGGAAGAGCTCGTAATGTAAGCTTGATATCTTAAATTTAGAGAAATTTTGGCCAAACTGGGCCATACCTTTACTACATTTTTACTAGATTTGTTTTAGCCTACATAACGTAATGAAGATGGATTGTGAGTAAAAGCACATTTTTTGTATGCTTGGGCAGCATGATCTGTACTTAATATGGAGTAAGAATAGATTGGCAGTAGGCTCTATGACCCTGCCAAGGTAATGGTTTTGCTTAAGGGTTTCAGATTACAAGCACATGTCGTTGATGGTTCACTTTTAACTTTTGTAACGTAAAAGAGTATGAATGAAGAATAGTATCCNGATTACAAGCACATGTCGTTGATGGTTCACTTTTAACTTTTGTAACGTAAAAGAGTATGAATGAAGAATAGTATCCGGTCAAGTTTCAGAATTCCGAGTTCATTCTGGGGACGCTAATTGGTTAGCTTTATTTCATGTTGTTAGATCTTGGCTCTATGATTTTATTGAGATGGCATCGATAGTGGAAAAAAATATTTTATTTAATTATGTGTATGAATTAATTTAATTTGTGTTTAGACTTAATAGAAATTTGGGCAGTACTGTGCAAAATNTTTATTTAATTATGTGTATGAATTAATTTAATTTGTGTTTAGACTTAATAGAAATTTGGGCAGTACTGTGCAAAATATTTGGTTTTTGCTGTTAGAAGAAGTTTGTTTTGGAGTTAATTGTATTGTATTGAGACTGTAAAGGAAGTTGGATGGTAAAATATGAACTGCTTAAGAGATGCGGAAGGAACTAGTAATTGTTCAATGTGTGAGTCGAACTAAGATGAACCAAAGAAAGAGTAAGAAATGGTTTTAACGGATGTAATAATTTCCTAGGAGTGTAGACATTATTGTAAATCAGGGTAGTATTGTGTGAGATATTTTATAATTGCTGTAGATGCCAGTTCATATTGCAATAGGGTAATGGTGTCCATATAAAGTGTTGTTTTCTTTTATCAAAACGAAATTGATTAATTATAGCAGGAGTTGTCATGAATAATATAAGTTTGTACATAAGAGGATATTTGTTAATGTTAGTCTAGTTATTTCTAGATGTTATAAAGGAAACTAGCGACCTGGCCCGGCTTCGCCCAGGTACAATTTAGTTTTTACAGTGATACACTAATAAATAAATTGGGACAAGACAATTACAATATTATATGATAGTAAATTAGTAAACTACTATCATAAATAACATACATACATACATATATACACATCTCGCCTGTCTCCCAGAGGGGTAGGCAGAGATTATTGACCTCCATGTACCACGATCCTGACATACCTACCTCCTTTGCTTTATCCACATTCATACATCTCTATTATAATAATATTATATGATAGTGGTTTAGAAAATGTCTTTGTATACAACATTAATAGTTTTGCCTCCGACCGCCAGCACAAAAAGATTTCTGTTTGACGTGACACACGAAAGGGCTACGTATAATTGTTCGTGTGAAAAACATGCTCCACTCAAATCCACTCCAGCCACATTAAGTTTTTGACCATGTGCCTTATTTATGGTCATACCAAAAAAACTCTTAATGGAAATTGGACTATTTTAAAATTACAAGGTAAATCCAAGGGAATCATTGGTATTGTAGGTATTAAAACAGTTTCTCCAGTACCGCAGCCAGTTTGAATAGTACCTTCAAAGAGATAACTTTTTAAACTTTTTATTTGTAATTGAGTCCCGTTGCATAATTTTGGTGGATTTATTATTTCACAATAAAATTATCAGAGCTCCAACTTTTAAAATCAATTGTGTGGTGGCATGCCAGAAGGATTTAATGAATTAAGAAATTCTGTGGGATAGTGCACAGCTTCTTCACTTTCGAGTACTGTATCTACTAAGTAATAGGCTTGTGTTTGCTCTGAAAACCACCTCAATATCAATAGTACCTGCGTATGTAAGTACACAACAAATAACCAATAATATTTATAAGAAAAAAACATTAGTTTAATCTTAACTTTCTATCTAACCAATTTAATATTTACACTACCTAAACCAAATGGAATAAACAATTATTTGGAATGAAGCAAATCAAAACAACGAAGTTCTTCTTAACCCGTAAGTACCACTCCACAACNGGAATAAACAATTATTTGGAATGAAGCAAATCAAAACAACGAAGTTCTTCTTAACCCGTAAGTACCACTCCACAACGGCTGTCACCGATGTTTTAAGGTTTCAAAGAAAGTTTAAAAAAATGCTGGATCGCTTGTGCTAAAATCCGTACAAAGACACAATTACCGAAATTACAACCAAGTCGTGCTGTAAAGCACGTTTTAAATATTGCAGGATCTAAGAGACAAAGAAATAAAAAGAAAATATGACCAGTCACGCTGAAAAGCAAGNGGAATAAACAATTATTTGGAATGAAGCAAATCAAAACAACGAAGTTCTTCTTAACCCGTAAGTACCACTCCACAACAGCTGTCACCGATGTTTTAAGGTTTCAAAGAAAGTTTTAAAAAATGCTGAATCACTTGTGCTAAAATCCGTACAAAGACACAATTACCGAAATTACAACCAAGTCGTGCTGTAAACCACGTTTTAAATATTGCAGGATCTAAGAGACAAAGAAATAAAAAGAAAATATGACCAGTCACGCTGAAAAGCAAGTTTTCTAGAATCTAAGACAACTAAACCAACTTTGAATTACGTAAGTGGGTACCTAAACAAAAATATGAAATTTTACTATAAAGTCGCGCTGAAAAGCACATTTTATTAATTGCTTAATCAAATACAACTAAAGGAACCTTGAATTACCTAAACAAACAAATAGTTTCAAAATTTACTACCAAGCCGCAATAAAAAGTGACACGACAAAACAACAACGTCTGCCTTCACGTGATTTACGTTTTTTTTTACTACATAACTTGAATTGTAAATACGCTTATTACTACTAATCTATTAAAGATAGATATATGCTACTGCTGACTTTTTTGTAGATCATTTAATTTTACACAATTCATTCATACATGATTTTATTATATCGCTAAAGGGTTAGGCAGCGTATTCCATGAGAGAGCGCTGGCAGCAAACATTTTTTCCTGACTCTACTCACTAATACCGTTAATACTCAGCTCCTATAAGTGCTAGGGCAATTTTTAATACACACAAACCTTCCTCAATAAATGCAGATCATAACAGTGAAAACCACATCCAAATCTGTTCAGTGGTTCTCGAGATTAGCGCAGACATACAGACAGATAGATGCGTGCCAGGGACTTCTTTTTATACTATGTATTGATAAATAAGGGAAAAGTATTAATGTTTGAGTTTGGATCCCCATCAGAGTTGGGAGATAGTGAGTTAATGTAATTTGAAAGTGATTTTATAGTGGTTAAAATCTGTGAAGGAAAATAAATGTACCAAAGTGAGCAAAGTGTTGTAAATCTGGTTAATAAAGTAATTAATAAATCTAGGAACTGAAATAGAGGAAGTTCTTCTTGTAGAATAGTGCATGATCCAAGTGTAGTTATGCATGACTGTAATTGTTGATTGGTTTAATATAATAACATGTATAGAAAGTGAACATAGTTCCCATGAGTCAATACATGTTAGCGAGGTGTCCTATGTGTGGCACATTCATGACTCCAATATCCTAAGTTGATGGGAACCAACGAGCCACATTTAGGTGGTACAAGTTTGGTTCATGTTTGTGCATCATTTTTCATAGAACCACAGACAGAGGTCAACTTTAATTTCATATCAATTCTATAGTTATATAGTTAGAGTACTAGGAATGCAGGTCTTACAGAATTGGTCAATAGGCAGTGTCCTTCAGAGAGAGATAAGTAAATATGATAGCAATTTGTTAGGTTTATAAAATGCATTATGTTAGTTAAGAGAGAATTTCATGATGAGAATAATTTATGTTAACTTGTGCACATGGACAGCAGTGAATAAAAGTAGTTATGTTAGATTTGTCACGTCTTAAGTGGTAGAAAGAAAGTCATTTGTATGTCTCGTTGTAGCTTAGCCACTTCTGGCTGACGCGTCCCAGGCTGTGAAATCTCGCGAATTCACCCTCTCCGAAGAGACGCCTGGCAGTGTTTCTCTCTGGTACAGCAGAAAAATATCTGCACTCATCATCTTTGCTGATTGGGTTTCGGTAATACCCAATTAAAAAAATACCATGGTGGCAGCTACCTTTCTGTTTTTCCAACCTTTTTGCGAGACTTATTCTCAGCTCTCGCCACTGGTTTGTGTTCATACAGTCATGGTGTTGACCGTTCGGACATTGTGACACCTCACACCACGAGTAATTTGACATGAAACTAGTCAGTCTAAACATGTACCCAACTAACTCAGTAAAATTTAATTTTAAAAAATTGTTCTATGTAGCACAGGGCTCTTTAAAAAAAAATGTGGGACCCAAAGCAAATGCTACTTTTGATACTACATTAATCCAGCTTAGTGTACAGCCATATTATTTGCACTTCTTCAAAAACCTCAGACATTCTAGTCATGTTATAATCTTGAGCTAGGAGGAGATATTGATTCCCCCCTCTCTGTAAATTACAAAGGCCCTAGAATATCTATTGCCAGCGCTGGAAGATTCAACAGTGAGTGAACTTGTTTCCTATCATTACTGTCAGTTTTCTATCATTACTGCCCCAATTGCCATGGAGAATAGAATTTCTGAGGGTGAAGGAACTCTACTGTGCCCAATATGCTGCGCTTGTGACCCCAACACTGCATATTTCCTTCCGTTTGGGTTTTTCCACTTCAGTATGGAGCACGAAGATGGGTTGTTCATTTGATCTTTCCTGATCTGATCTCTGTCTCTGTAGATAACACTTCACCAGAAATAAATTCTTTAATCTTTAATACTAATTATTTATGTAAACTGTGGCTGACAACTTTTTTTTATTGATGAGTTACTTTTTTCTTGATTGTGCTGTCATGTTTTTCAGAGTTCCACAAAAATTCCTTCAATCAAATTTTTTAAATTTTCATAAAAGTTGAGTCTGCGACCAGTGGAGAGAAAAAAAATGTATTTTTTAATTAAAAGTTGTATTTCATGAGACGTTCCTTCAGCTGATATATGACATTTATATAAAAAATGTAATCCTATCTGTGCAATACCACAAAGGAGTTAGGTAGCCACACTATTGAGATGGGCCTGGAAGTGTCTACATCATCAACGTCCACAAAGGCATTACATGCACAGAAACAGCATTACAAAATTGGGCACAGCCGCAAACTGCTAAACTAAAATAACATAAAATATGTAGTAGAGAAGAAATAAAACTAGTATGTGCACAGCACAACTGGGTAAATATAAAATAAATACCACTTATAACGGAGAACAGATAAATTCAACTCATGTTTGCGGCAGATTGATCAACAAGAAGGAAGGTTAATGTGAATCACTCCATGATGAAGGGTGAATAAAAAAGAGGAAGTGGGCGCTTTCCTAAATGGTGTGATTGAACACTCGCTGTAGGTGTGCATGTCGATAATATCAATATGTTGACCAATATTCATTACATACATATTTAGATAAAGTCATAACTAAATTAATGGTTACAGTGACATTAAATATTTTTATCACAATTGGCAGATAAACCACAATATTTTCTTGACCTAAACCATTAACTCTTTGATTGGTAACATCTTTTCAGTGACGTCAGTGGTAACACCTGTCTGTCAGACTACGTTCATATTGTAAATTGATTTTAAATGCAAGATCTAAATAAAAAATGATTTTAATGATTTAACATTAAGGCCAACATTTAAAACATCAATTTAAAACTTTAATTTTATAGTTTTGAAAATTTTGTCGATATTGTCATAAGTATGTCTTTCATTCTGCATGTTGCCAATACGATTACCACTGAGAACAGAAATTTACAGAAGACATAAATTTTCCAGTTACACAGAAACAATTAAGATTGATAAAATAAAAAACTTTCATTTTAAATGTTTAAAATGCTCTTTACATTCCCATAAATATATCTTCATCCTGCACGTTGCAAATACCCACATACAATTACCACTGAGAACAGAAATTTACAGTTTCTTTATACAACCAATCCACAGTTTTTTAGAACACTCCAAACAATTTGGTGTTTCACATTTGATGCACTTATAATTCGTCATTTGTGCTTTTCATACGGATAATAACGACAAGCTTTTCTTTTGTCCAGTCTGTCAGTTTGCTCTGTTTTTCTTCCCCCATCCTGTCCGTAGCCTGGGAAAGTATCTGTTATTATTTTCCTTATTTCTGATGGTAAATTTGGAATCGGCAGTCTTTTTGCCATGTGTTTCTTTATTAGACTGGTTGCAATCCGTATATTTTGAATGGTGCATTAATGATACTAATAGCACAACTTTACATTTTTTTTGGGACAAGGGATAACAGAGTCGTATCTTCTGTGAAGCCATACATTGAAGAACCAACTTCTCAAGTTTTATCAGGAAAAAATTTATTATGCATATATTTTTTGTTCTTCTTCTATATCCCAGTGTAAGTGAGTTTTCTCCTTCCCATTTCTCTGACCAACTCTGCAGAAAAAAACCAATTATCTGCTGTAATATTGCAGTTACTGCCTGATATTGGTACAGCAAGGTGCAGAACAGACTGTGTTGGTTTGGTCAACTTCCTTTCTTCATCTGACAATGTCATTCCATCGTTATTCTTCCCCACATATATGTATGAATTCAGTCAATAGGAGTTGTGCGCATCAGTAAGGCACATAAGCTTTATTCTATACTTGCTTGGTTTATTAGGCATGTAGATACGAAAATGGCACCTGCCTCTAAAAGGTATTAGCACTTTATCTACACAAGCATGTGCTCCAATGTTGTACAGTTCCTGAGAATTAGAAACCAATTTTGTTTAAAATAAAGGAAATAACTGCAGCTGGATCTTCTTTTTCCCCTTCTCTTTTCTTGTGATGGAATCGTCAAATCTTAATGCCAACAGGACTTGGCATCTCTTCAAACACCTCGAAAAATTTGATGTCCGAAGGTATCTGTAGAGAAAAATGATTAAAGGTGCTCTCCTCCTGATTTGAAAATGGCACAGAGTATCATCAAACAGACCAGTGCTTCAATTTCATCATACTCAGTGTCTTTGAAAGATGGAGAGTAAGTGTTTTTTAAGATTACTCCTCATATGTGCTAATTTAGTGTTCATATGCATTATGATTTCAGTATTAAACTCATAACTGAAAAACAACCACCACACTTCAATTACATAAGAATTTTTATTATAATTCAGAGCAGCACATTTCAATGATGATCATTTCACTTTTACTGCATTGCTTTTTCTTACATTATGGATAGTTGGTTCCTGCGAGTTCCAAACAATGCACTTATTTTTACCATAATTCACATGTCCATTGTGCGATTCTACAATGTCAGTATTACAATTATTACTATTACTTTCACTTTCACTAGGTTCAATAAAAACACTGTGTTCACTTTCTTGTCCAGCAGATTTTTCCTCGTATTGGCAATCGGTCACATGCGTCAATTTTCGAGTCTTTCTCATGACTCAAACATGACAGAACGTCATCTGCAGTAACCATAATCATAGTCACTAGCATGTGATTCTTTCAGGGCTAACTGTACCAATAGTTTGGAATGGTCTGACACATTCACATTTCTTGACATTTTCAGCCACACCAAAAGAAACCCCTTCAAAATATTACAAAACTAATAACATTATAGAAAAGAGAGAAGAAAAACTTGTAGAACTAATATACAAGCTGTAAAAAATAGAATATGTAAGCAGTTATAGGTATGAAGTAATATTAACCTGTAAGGCGGATAAAAACATGCTGGTAGTAACATCAGCCCGTGAGGTGGATAAAAATACTTATGCGAGAAGTAACATCAGTCTGAGAGGCGTATACAGATCTGTTGCTGCCGATAACATTGCTCTCTCTAAAGCGCGCAGTTAAATTACATGTTTCCACACAAAAGGCAAACACTCAAATGACACATAGCTCAGAGTTCAAGGTTATATGATAGCCAAAAAATGTGAGCAATGATAGCCAAAAAATGTGAGCACTAGAAGTCTGTGGGACTGATGTTACCGTTAAGGGTTAAGTGAATAAAACATCAGTAAACATCAACTACAGTTGAGTTTATATAATGTAAGGGCTAATAACACTGTCAAAACAAAAAAATACAAATTATGTTAACAAAAATATTTTATTTATACACAAAATTCAAACAAATGAATGAATGAGTTTAGGAAAAGCAATCATTGCGATAGAATGTCCCAAAGAACACAAAAAAAAAAAAGAGAAAAATGTGCCATACAAAATAACACATATGAACCTTAATTTTTTTAGTTGAAAAGTATGTTTTTTACACTTAAAAATATCAAAAATCTGCAATTTCAATGTCAAAGTATTTAAATAACTTTAAGGCAGAAAGGTGAATGTTTGTAAATTCTCTAGCACCGAATTACTAAATTGCTAAGTGCTTAGCAATTAATCCCACCCACTATGTTAAGATATGAGCAAGCAAGTGAAAAGATTAGGATAGCTCTTAACATTGAGGTCTTGATAGTCGATAAGGGTGAAACAAGTTGAGTATGGAGCAGTGTCATAATTCAAGGGCGGGAGAAGTGGGAGATCTCAGAGAAAACCCGCAGACCAGCTGCATCATCTGGCACAATTCCTACATATGAAAAGCCGGGAGTGACCCGGCCTGGGATTGAACCCAGTTCGCCTTGGTGGGAGGCAGTAGGCTAACCGCTCAGCCACTGGGGCCCCCAAATTTAGATATGTGTAAATTTTCATCGGCATTCCAAAAATTTTTAAGAATTTCTGAATTTCTTCAACATTTTTATACTTTGAAATTATGTTGACATCGCTAGATATAAAGCTGATTTTATGGAATAAATGAAACATTTTTGATCGTAATTTTTTACATTGACACATGATTTCGTTACTGTAATTTTTCTGGTAATTTGATGTATGATGAACCATTCAGTGGAGTAAATATTTTACACAAAGTTGAAGTATTATTATTTCACTGTTTTGTTATAGAAATTATTTAAGATACTTTTATTTATCAATATAGTATTTAATTGATGTTAGTTGTACTTTATCACTAAATATTATTGGAAATTTCATGTTTCTTTGGCAAAATATTTAGTAACGATTGTATTGTTTTATTGTTACTCCTTAACTCCTTAAGCCCCTTTTACATGATTCAAGTTCACTTCAAATTTGCTTCAAATATATTAAGTTAAATTATTTTAATGCAGTGTGACATCACTTGGATGTCATAATCATAATCAAGCCATAGAATGACTCAAAATTCCATCAAAGATTTTCATTTGGAACGTGTTCTATGTTTTCTTGAATCTAATTTTTCATCTAGCATTCAGAGTTATTAAAACAGTATAAATATAAAGTATAACATCTTCATACATTAATTTATGCACATTTAAGCTATAAAAATTTTTAATATATTTATTTTATGCAGTGAAAAAAAGTTTGGTATTTTTTGACAGATATTTTTTGTGTAATANTAAAAATTTTTAATATATTTATTTTATGCAGTGAAAAAAAGTTTGGTATTTTTTGACAGATATTTTTTGTGTAATATATAGTTAGTAGAGGTTAATAAAAGTTACTGAACTTAATTATATTTTTAACTGAAATATTTGCAGAAAATTTTTAGGTTGCCACTTTAATATTTATTTTATACATCCGCATGGAAAAAAAGCCTTTCAGAACTTTGAAGTAATAATTCAATTGCTTGAATACAGTAAAATATTTGACTGTGTGAAATGGCATTTACAGTAACAAGGTGAGATATATTATTTTTATAAAAGTGCATGATAAGAGCTTCCCATACTATTGTTTTCAAAATTTTATTGCTTGTCCAACATGGCTTTTCAAAGCTCCAGGAAAGCAAATATTTCAACATTTTTGAAGATTTAACAATTTTTTTAGGTTAAAGGATTATGAGTAACAGTAAAAATTTTTTCTGCGCATACTGCTTACACATAAGTTTAACAGGAACATTTATTGGCCCATTTTTTAAAATTCTATGTTATATTTAAAAATCCGAATTTCAAAAATTATTTAGTTTCTAAGTGAAAATGTAAGTCCAAAAATCTTTGCTTGTATACAACTTTAAATTAATTTCATGTTTAAAAAAAAGTTTTTACATAAGCTTTTAAATGATTCATAGTGGGCTTCCTTCCTAATTTACATAAGCTTTATACAGTTTTTAGAAAATAAAACCGAAAAGCATTTTTAACTTATCCGTACTGTAAACAGTGGGTTATATCTATGACAGTAAATTTTTTTTAAAAATGTGAAGAAAATTGTTCTGGAGTCTAGAAGGTTAGTGCATGTCACCTACCGAGTTTCATAAAATTCAGAAATTGTGGGGTTAATCATATAGCTGATTTTACATGGAATGACCTGTAAAATCATTTGTGCTATTGACATTGTGAACGTTCACTAAAATCAGTTCATCAGGTTGTGAATTATGTTTGCATTCTTTATAGGCTTGATGTATTTAGAAACTCTATTGATGAATACAAGGATGTGTTTGTTCCTGGTGTTAGATCATAGTAAAAGACAACAAATGTGTATATGACCAGTTTTAAGAAATCTTTTAGCAATATTGGTTGCAGAGTGCCACTTAACTGATGCCAAAAGGTTTTGAACTTTTGAGANGTTTTAAGAAATCTTTTAGCAATATTGGTTGCAGAGTGCCACTTAACTGATGCCAAAAGGTTTTGAACTTTTGAGAAGTTTAATATGTGATCCATATCTTTCGTATTCTGTTATGCATAAAATATTAGTACAATTCTTGCCTTAGAAAATCACAGCACATGGTAACTTCAAATGTTCTGAGTACCGGTGCACTGATAATACAACTTNGTTTTAAGAAATCTTTTAGCAATATTGGTTGCAGAGTGCCACTTAACTGATGCCAAAAGGTTTTGAACTTTTGAGAGGTTTGATATGTGATCCATATCTTTCGTATTCTGTTATGCATAAAATATTAGTAAAATTCTTGCCTTAGAAAATCACAGCACATGGTAACTTCAAATGTTCTGAGTACCGGTGCACTGATAATACAACTTCTTGGTATAATGCTGCAAGTAAGACAATTTTCTAGTCTACTTCTAATTGACCAAATTTTCTTAAGCAAGTAGACAGAAATCCAGGTGGTGTAATAGTGTACAGCAACAAATATTGAGTATTTGCCCCCATTAGTAGATCTGTTTATTATTTATGCATTTTCATTCAAGTCCTATCAGTTAGATAAACTTAACTTTCCTGATGCAGGACGTTTCATCTTAAAGGATTATAGTAGCCTTTTTCTGCACTGCTGAGGGCCATGGTGGTGTAGTGGTTAGATTACTTGTCTCCTACCAAGGCAAACCAGGTTCAATTCCTGGCAGGGTCGCCCCCAGATTTTCACATGTGGGAATCATGCCAAACGATGATGCTGGTCAATATGTTTTCTGGGTGATTTTCAGTTTCCCCCTCCCATGTATTCTGGCACTGCTCCATTCTCACCTTGCTTCACACTCATAAGCTCTCAAGACCTCGATTTTAAGAGCTGCCCAGACCTCTTCACTCACTAACTCAATCCCTCACTTTGCAGTGCTAATATTCACAATTTCGCTTGGGGCATTCAGTTGGCCTGGGTTGGTAGTTCGTTCAGATAGGACATGGCTCAATGCATAAGCGTCTACAGTGCAAGGTCCTTTGTGTTACATTTCCATGTTAAATTTCTAGACATGAAGTGCTATCATATCACAATAAATTCAAATAATGTAGGTTTAGGTAGGGTT
Source organism: Clitarchus hookeri (assembly GCA_002778355.1). Taxonomy (NCBI): domain Eukaryota; kingdom Metazoa; phylum Arthropoda; class Insecta; order Phasmatodea; family Phasmatidae; genus Clitarchus; species Clitarchus hookeri. Next base: position 116,835 of record NQII01000998.1, on the reverse strand, counting down.
TTGCACTAAAGTATAAACACAGTCGATCACATTATTATGACCACCTGCTAGAAGTGCCATCTGCAGCCCATAGCCCATGACATTGGCTGGTGAAGCAGGTATATAATGCTACAGACAGGCTGGCTGTACACAGTGCGCTTCCTGCTGTCGTGTAAGGGAAGCGATTTAACCGAGTTGCAAAAAGGGATGATCATCGGCTTTCAGGCCAAGGGGGGTAGCATTTCGGAAACAGAAACGTTTGTGAACTGTTCACGTGCCTCTGTGGTAAAGGTGTATCATGAGTGGATGAATGGCACCATTGGGAATAACCGTCGTGGAAACTGCGGAGCTCCATGCACCATTGATGTCCGAGGTGAACATCGACTACGACAGTGCGTGAAGGCCAACCGACAGGCTACAGTGGAACAGCTCACCATCCAAATGAACCAGGGGGCATCCAGACTTGTGTCTACTGCAGCAGTTCATTCAGCGAACCCTTCTGCGAATGGGTCTCCGGAGTAGACGGAGGGTGACTGCACCCATGCTAACACAGGTTGTAATATTGTAGGTCACCGAGGTTAATTTTTTTTTCTTTTCCCAAAATTAAGGGTAATTATTTTTAATGCACTATTTATAAAATTGGTTATGTCTATAGGCATATATAAGACAAAAAATCAAAAGGGTAATATAGTTTTTTGGTACTAGTGAATTAATTAAATCTGTTTTATATTGCAAGGCACTCATTTTACATTTTTTTTGGGTTTATATAATGATATTTTTCTGCTGTGGCGTTAAGTTTGTTTTGCTGTGCAAGTAGGAAAAAATGTCAGATTGGCACCATGATTTCGCAAGGTATTTAGGTCCGTAGTGGCAAGATGCATCAGGTGAGCAGACTGGGCCAATCAGGAGTCAGTTCGTTCGTTGATGTGGGTGCCCGGCGCCATGATGTGGGTAACGGAAATCGTTGGGACACCAGATTGCTAGGTTGTGTTGGTAATGGTCCGGTAAAAAGATGTTAATGTAGTGTACCAGTGAGGAACAATTTAACTTGCGTAGGTCGGAGGCTGCGCCGAGGAAGTTTTATTATTGTTTTGAACTAACCTACAATGAAATTTGAATAAACATGTAAATTCATAAGACCTTCGCGAGGCCGCTCAAGGCCTTTAAGTTAGGGACTCATGCCTTAGCTTGTATGGTATGCATGTACGTGACCGGACATAAATTCATAAGTTTCTTTAATCCAGTTTAATTGAATGCAGTAATTTGGTGGTGCAATTTTCGCGACTTGGCAAGTGCCTCGCGATAAAAGTTTTGTCGTGACTCCAAGTGAAATGTTTTCTGAAACATGTGTGATTTTTACAAGGAAGAAATGAATTAACTTTGAAGGAAGAAACAAAATTCCTGTTCTTCGTCACTGAAAATTTATAACAAACATTTAATTATCACTCAGTGAACAGGTAATTATTGCAGCATGGTTTAAGTGTTTATTTCGTCGTAGCTGGTAAAAAGACTGTAAAGGTTGGAATGAACCTCATCTTTGTTACGATACTATTTCTTCGTACATTGCTGGCCAAGAGGCCGGCAACGTAAGAAGGTGCATCGACATATTGTGGCGACTGGACCGCTGCTGATTGGCAACGGGTAGCCTTCTCTGATGAGTCACATTTACAGCTGCATAGATTGGATGGACGTCAGCGTGTCCGGCAAAAAACTTCTGAGAACCGACACCCTGCCTGGACGAACACAAGGTGGTGGGGGCAGCGTTATGGTCTGGTCAATGTTCTCGTGGTATTCTCTAGGTCCCATCATCTGTGTGGAAGGCATTCTTGATCGATTTGGTTATGAATTCATCCTCGGCGATCACGTCCCCCATGCATGATGATTGTTTTTCCTTGGGAGGATGGGATCTTCTAACACGATATCGTGCCTTGCTACAAGGCTAGAAGTGTCCACACGTGGCTGGAAGGGCACAATCCAAACTTCAAAGTCTTTCCCTGGCCCCCAAACAGCCCCGATTTCAATCCAATTGAACATTTGTGGGACCACCTCGATCGTCGTGTTCACCGTCTGTCTCCTCCGCCATACACCCTTCAACAGTTGTAGGATGCACTGCAGACAGAATGGCTCCAGATACCTGTGCATACCTGCCAACCTTTCTGATTTTTCCGGTAGTCTTCCAGAAAAAGTTGCCATATTTTTTTTTCGGAAATATGTACATTATTTTGATTTTTAGTTAGTTGATTCAGTAAAAAACTTTTTGTGCAATTATTTTACGTTAAAGCACGGAAATCGTAGTGTTGTGATGATATAGATCGATATTGATTTTGCCTGCATCCAAGCGATCACGTCACGATAGGACGACAATCAATTTTCGCATATCTATTGTTTGTTGGAGTTGCATTTTTCTGTCTGTGGAGTTTTTGATAGCTACCGGATTTGTTTGTGAATACGAATACGTGTGGACATTAATTTTACAGTGAACTGTTTCAATTTGAAGTCTAGTTGAAACATGTGTTAAAAGGATTTTAATACTGTGTGCGATAAAAGTTGTATGTAACTACGTATGGACTGTGATTACAGTGTGGTGTGTATTGTGTCTCTTGGCGGCCATGTTTTTGTGAGGTCTTGATAGGTTAATTATTGTAGACTCTGCAATGTTTAAAACTAAAGATGAGTAGAAAAAAGCAGTATTACTACCAGACATTCCGGGAACCATACAGTGTAGAGTTTCCATGTATTATAAAATCAGACAAGGGCTATAGGTTTGGCTTTTGTAGTATATGCCGATGCGACATAAACATTGCACATGGTGGGAAAACCGATATAAGTGTACACGTTAAAAGCGCAAAGCACGTCGCTAACATAAAGTGCCAGGAAGAAAATCAGAAGATTTCTAAGTTCTTTGCAAAACCTGGGAATACCGATTTGGACGTTACACGAGCAGAATGCTTGTTTACTTATTTTTTGGTAGAGCACATTTCCCTAACTGCCGCAGATCATGCAGGTTTGCTACNCGAGCAGAATGCTTGTTTACTTATTTTTTGGTAGAGCACATTTCCCTAACTGCCGCAGATCATGCAGGTTTGCTACGAAAAAAGATGTTCTAGGAATCGGAAATTGCAAAGAAGTATGGATGTGGTCATACAAAAACCTTAGCAATTGTAAAGGAAATGGCTTCTGATGCAAAATCTATTGTAGTACAATGTTTGCAGAATGCACAATNCGAGCAGAATGCTTGTTTACTTATTTTTTGGTAGAGCACATTTCCCTAACTGCCGCAGATCATGCAGGTTTGCTACTAAAAAAGATGTTCTAGGAATCGGAAATTGCAAAGAAGTATGGATGTGGTCATACAGAAACCTTAGCAATTGTAAAGGAAATGGCTTCTGATGCAAAATCTATTGTAGTACAATGTTTGCAGAATGCACAATTTTCTGTTTCAACTGATGGAAGCAATGACACCAATTCAAAGTTGTATCCTATCTTAGTGACGTTTTACGATGATACACAGGAGAAAATTGTGAACTCTGTTCTTTCTACCCCTGCCTTGGAAGGAGATTCTACTGGATGGAATATAGGTAATTTAGTGCTTGCACAGCTTGAATGCAATAACATTCCTGTTGAACACGGCATGGCTTTTTGTGCAGATAATGCAGCTGTAATGGTTGGTCATAAAAATGGTGTTGCAGCAGTGTTGAAAGAGAAACCCCCTTGGGCTTATTGTGATTGGTTGCATTTGTCACCTGATACATTTATCTACAGAAAAGGCTGTATCTGCTTTGCCAGTAAAAGTTGATGAAATTCTTGTGGACATTTTTTATTATTTGGAAAAAAGTTGAAAGAGAAAAGAAAGGTTACAAAAATTTCAAGAGCTCCATGATACAGAAGTNTGATTGGTTGCATTTGTCACCTGATAAATTTATCTACAGAAAAGGCTGTATCTGCTTTGCCAGTAAAAGTTGATGAAATTCTTGTGGACATTTTTATTATTTGGAAAAAAGTTGAAAGAGAAAAGAAAGGTTACAAAAATTTCAAGAGCTCCATGATACAGAAGCGAAGAAAATACTCATGCATGTCTGTTATAGGTGACTTTCTCTTGGAAGAGGTTTGTTGAGGGTTTTTGAACAGAGGGAACCATTGCTTAGTTTCTTTAAGGGAGAAGTTGTAAATGAGAAACTTTCATCTTTGAGTCTCACCTCTTACAAAATCCCCAAACTACAATCATCATCCTGTTCAACCTCTGATGGGATATGTCAGAAAAACATAAATGAGAAAAGGAAAATGTGTGTTCTGCTACTGATTCCAGCATAAAGGGAATTGCTTTGACATCAGCAAACATAGATGCTCCTATTCTGATGAATACAAGTCCTTTTGTAAATTGGGGGGAAAAAAAATATTTGTGTTCCTATCTTCGGACCTAAATAAATCATTTTTTGCATTTCTTCAAGGTGTCCTCCCAACATTTGAAAAACTGAATGGAATTGTTCAGTCAGCATCTCTACACATTCATATTTTGAGAGAACTATTGCTTGATTTTCTAAAAGCATTGCTATCAAATTTTGTGAAACCAAAAACTGTGAAAAGTTGCTCATTATTTGAAGTGAACTAAACTATATTCATAATCAGAAAGACGGCACCGAATTAGTAATAGGAAATAAAGCATCAAACATAGTGAAAACTCTTGAAGAAAAGGAAAAAATTGTTTTCTTTGCATCTGTCAAGACTTATTTTGTGACTGCATACAGCTACATTGTTCACCAATTCCCCATAAAAAATGAAGTCTTGAAAAATGCAGCTGTGGCAAGAGTGAATAATCTCGACAATACCAACTTTTCTTCTGTTTGCTACTTTGTGGATTTGTTTCCTATGATTTTGCCTGTACAAGAAGGTGAAACTAGTGATACAGCTATGGACAAAACTGAAAAACAATTCTCAACTCTTCAGATAGATGACATTTCAGCCCTTAGTGCTACAGGAGATAGTGATGATGTTAAGTGGGCCAAGTTATCCAGGATTAGTGGTGTTGATGGCATTTTAAGATACAAGAGAATATGTAAAATAATGTCCATCCTGTCCATTCTACACAATAATGCAGAATGCAAGCGTGTTTTCAGTTTGGTGAAAAAAAAAACAGGACCCAGTTCAGATCCTCTATGTCTAATGACACTATAGAATCAATGTCAGTTTTGAAATGCAGGACATCAGGCTTATGTTAAAAACTAAATTTTAGTTCAGAATTCCTTAAGAAAGGCAAGACAGCCACAGCTGCTTCTGTGAAACCACAGTGTTCCATCTCAACATAAACAGCAGAATACAACAATATAGTAAAAATAGATAATAGTTGTATGACTCCATAGTGCTATAATTTAAGTAGAATGATAGTTTTAGTTAATTATTTTAGTGCAGATTTAACCAACACAATGCAGATGTCTTGGAGAAATCTACGAGCGCTAGTTACGTCTTCAAAATTGCTGTGCTCTGATGCTTCGTCTCACATTCCACGGAAAGTGGAAAGATAATAAAATATTAACATATTATGTTATTTAGTTATGTTATTAGTGTATTAAAGCATAATGGGCCTTTTTAATGTTAAGCGGTAGTATGTATGGTAAGCTTGCATTGTTTAGTGTAATTTTTATTTAAAAATTTAATAATTTTATTGTGTTTACAAAATCTTCGTAATTATGATTTCCTAAAGTTGGTAGGTATGCCCGTGGAGACCTTTCAGCACCTGACTGAGTCACTGCCAGCACATCTAGCTGCTGTCTGTGCTGCGAAGGGCGGTTACTCTAGATACTAGCAGGTGGTCATAATAATGTGATTAGACTGTGTATGTTATAATTATTATGTATACAGTATATAATCACAAGTGTTTGAATGATTATATTAAAATGCATAATGATAGAAAGCTTACATGTTAGAGCTAAGATAAGAAGTGGTCAGAGGTTTAAATTCTATCATTAAAGAGAAATACAAAGTAACATGGTGCCTTGCACATAAACTATTTGTACTGAGGATGAGCTGTTTCTGTAGACTTGCCCGTGGAGGATGGGTTCACTTGGGGCATTGGTTACTAAATCATTTTAAGCCGGTAGCTTCATAAGGTGGTTGCGAGATGAGTCTCTACCTTAGGCTAGTTAGATTAGCTGTAATCATGGGCCATTGGCCACACACAAGAAGACTTTTCTACATTAACAAGACATGAAGGCTTTTATATGCAATATGGATGTTTTGGTAACAGTATACGTGTAGAGATGAAGCAGAATACATGATTAAGTATCTGTATTTATGTAAACAGAAAAGAGAGTGAATACAATTTTCAGGTGCTGTATTACTGTTTTATATTTAATTGCCTTACTACCTGTGTAGCAAATATGAGGTCTGCAATTAACTTGAAGACCAAAGCAATTAATTTGCTAAATGCGATGTCTTATCTTCTCTGGACACAACAGTAAGGAAGAAATTTTTGGTGTCGTGCTTGGGTGAGGTGAATACTGCTATATGAAAATTAACCAGAAACAAAAGTTTTTGTAACTACCTGATGTTAGTAAACAACAATTAAACAATGATATTATACTACTGATGTAACAAACTCACTGGATACTGAAGGAAATTAGAAGACACAAAGTGTTGTGTGCTGCAAGACTTAAGCAATGGCCAAACTAGAGAATAATTATCAACTGTTGACAGTAGGTAAACTATTGGCACAGTAATGACAGCGAGATTGACAGCGAATAATGACAGCTGCAAGGGATGATCATAATGGCAGACCGCAGAGACAGCCATTTTTTCTGGCCTCCAGGAAAGTAAGAGCCTGGTTGTCTGTAAAAAGTGGTACTGCCTTTTATCTTAACAAATCACAAAACTTTTGAAGAGATTAGACTATTGTCAAAGCCTCCTTTTCTGTGGTGGTGTTTAAAGAGTTGTTTGCAGTGGTTCTGTAACTTGATGTAAGTCAAGTGCATAGTCCAATACATCAGTATACATATGGTAGTGCTGGCCACAAATTTGGTGATTCAATAATTCTCTAAATATGAGTTTTTGAGAGCATGGAAATGGCATCCCTTATATAGTTGTTTTGCATTTTCTTTGTTTTCTTGGTGGTTACCTTCGTGTTAGTCTCTCCTGCATTTTTGTCATCAGTAAGGAGTTTCACCATTGGTGAACTCGCACTGGGGCTGATGAGATGTTTGAAATCACTGTCTAGTTGACTGGTCCTGTGACCTGTTTCTACAATATGTTGCCACACATTATTGGCTCTTAGGTTAACCATTTGGGCTGGACTGGGGGTTATTAGAATTTCCCCATGACATAACATCCAAGTGGGTATATCACAGCAGTTTCTCACACAGTTATGAAACTGATGATTGAGCCCTGCCTGCCCACCCAGTGCAATTATCTGTGGGGTAGTTGGTGGAGCACCATGAAAATAAACTGACCTTACATGGATAATGTTGTGTGTGTAGTTTGCTCATAGATCAAAGTTAGATATGCTTCAAGAGAATTTCTGTGGTTGGGAAAAAAATTTTCTCCGTGCTACTCCACTCGCAAGAGTCCTTGCACCTTCAGACTCCAGAACTTATTTTCGAATGCTCACATGAACTCTTCTCAGGTGGTGATGTATTTGCACTTTGTTTCTCACCTGTTGGATGGGCTGGCTCTATCTTTCAGGCGAGGTTGCAATGTTGTAAGGGCTCATTGTTTCTGTCTTTATATATCTGGAAATATATTTCCTAGCAACTAAAGAAGGAAATAGAGTGTTCTGATTCCTTGTCCTGAAATGCTGGTATTTAGTCTGTTATTAATAGCGATTGATTTTTCAGTGACACATACTGGTAAGCCTGGTAAGTCGATAGTGCCAGCATCCCTATAGTAGGTATGGATATGACGGTACTTGAAGAATGCTCTACATTAAGTATGTTAATGAATTTGCAAAAATCTAGTGTTTCATTGTTGCGACGGCTTCCTTATGGAACTATTGGATGAACTTGTAGTCTCCGTTATGGATAAAAGATTGGTGACTTTAGTTTTCAGTTTCAAAATCTTAGACTCTTTTTCAGCATTGCACAATTGGTATTCTTCTACCTTGGCACACACTGTCACTTGACTAATGCAAGATACTTCTGTTTTTAAAACCTTTGTGGCTGCCTGACCACAGAACATTGCTAGCTGAGTTTGGAACTTACTGCATACAGCTTGCATGTCTGAATGCAAGATGTTGGATAACTTTGACTGTCTTACATCTGCTTCTGATTTTAGTTTAGCCTTCATGAATTCGACATTGGCACTCATTTCTGCCTGAACTGATTTGATCCACCTTCTTATTTCAACCTGCCCTGATTCAACTTTAGCCATTTGTTTGGCTTAATTTAATCTTATGCTCTGTAAAATTTAAACATTAATATTTACTTAGGGAAATAGTTGAAATTCCATCAGCTCTGATGATTTTTAAAGGTATCAACAATATTAACTTAAGGTTCTGCCTGCCTACAGTAATCTTGTGCGTTCGAGGACTAGAAATGTGTGAGCTATTAAGCAGACTCATGCTCACTCTTCACTTGTCTAATCGTCTCAACGTGCAAGGCACTCAACTGGTGTGCAGTCTTTCCATTGGCAACTTGTCTAAATGCGATTTTAAGCTACAATCCTATATTTTTATTGCATGATAATAAAGATAAAAGTATGATGCATGAAGTTCTTCTGTATGTAATTTAGCAGCCTAAACTTATTCTAAACACCAATTTTAAATATTTTCATGCCCAAAAATATAATCCTTTAAGTTTAAATGAGAGCTTGGAACTTGTTTTTGGAGATGTTAGCTTTCTGAAATGTTTTTGTGTTATTACAAAATATCTAACAGTTTTTTAATCACATGTTTTTACCAATCCTCTTTAATGTACTTTATATGACAGACAGGCGGGGGCCTTAACTAACTCAAATTAGAATTCTTGAGTGTTGAAAAATATAAAAATGTACAGGAATTCAACTTTAGAAGTATGATACTTCCCAAGTGAGGGCAGGAAAACAATCTAGAAAATTTAGACCAAAGCGGAAAATCAGCCTACCATTCGTTGATATACATAGCACTTTTCTTTGTTCAATGAAAACAAAGGAAACCAAAATATGCAAATAACCGGAGAGGAGGGAACTTAATAAGGTGAAAAGAACAACTTGAAGGCAAAATTATAAAACATAAATATTGAGTTTTGGGACACATCCACTGAGAAACATGCTCACCAGTGCCATTATTTACATTATATTAAATAAAGAACTGCACAGAATAGGTTGATGCTCTAGTAGGTGACATTGCGGTGAGATAACACATCACATAACTCAAAATTGTAGTCCTTTCAGATGGTGATGCTTCATTAAAGAGTTTGCTAATATAACTTTGACAAAAGGATCAAAATTGTGCTTTCAGCACTGTTCTTGAATGGATATTGAGTTCTTTGACATTTTTCCCTATTATCACCAGATTTTTAATCTTATTACTATTTAACACCAAAATGTATCAGATTGAAGTGCATTTTTCTATTTTACTTTTTAAACTTTTAATGATTTCTTATGTAAATGGGAGTGGCATCCTCTATCTTGGTCCAAAGGAACATATGTGTCATTGATGTTGCTGGAAAAAGTTTATAGATGCAGATCTCAGTTAGGGAGTTTAAATGTCTGCTGCTGGTGAAGCTGTATTTACCCACTCTTNAAAAAGTTTATAGATGCAGATCTCAGTTAGGGAGTTTAAATGTCTGCTGCTGGTGAAGCTGTATTTACCCACTCTTTTAAGTAGTCATGTTATGTGTATTCTAGATATTCAGATATCCTAGATATTAAAATATTCTAGATATTCATATAGCATTAAACATAAGTGTAGTTTTTTTTATTATCTGATAGTTGTACTTATGATAATTGTAGTTTGGTTTACTTGTACCTATAACAAAAAAATTAATGTTTGAAAATTAATGATAATTCAGTAAAGACATGCATTTGTTATTTAATATTGTAATTTTATTGGAATTAATGGTTAAGTGGAGATGTTAATTCTTTAACTGTAGATGATTGTACTGATATTATTCTGTATTTTTAGATAAACAATCCTGATATGCGCGTGAAGATAATTAAAGATTACATNAAAAAGTTTATAGATGCAGATCTCAGTTAGGGAGTTTAAATGTCTGCTGCTGGTGAAGCTGTATTTACCCACTCTTAAGTAGTCATGTTCTGTGTATTCTAGATATTCAGATATCCTAGATATTAAAATATTCTAGATATTCATATAGCATTAAACATAAGTGTAGTTTTTTTTATTATCTGATAGTTGTACTTATGATAATTGTAGTTTGGTTTACTTGTACCTATAACAAAAAAATTTATGTTTGAAAATTAATGATAATTCAGTAAAGACATGCATTTGTTATTTAATATTGTAATTTTATTGGAATTAATGGTTAAGTGGAGATGTTAATTCTTTAACTGTAGGTGATTGTACTGATATTATTCTGTATTTTTAGATAAACAATCCTGATATGCGCGTGAAGATAATTAAAGATTACATNGTGATTGTACTGATATTATTCTGTATTTTTAGATAAACAATCCTGATATGCGCGTGAAGATAATTAAAGATTACATCGAAGAAAACTTTCCTGCCAAACCCTTATTCTGTTATGCTCTTGAAGTGGAGAAAATAACAACTTCCAAGAAACCGAACCTTATACTTAATGTTGATGGTGTGATAGCAGTTGCCTTTGTTGACCTTCTTAGGAACAGTGGCAGTTTTACAAGGTAAGCTTCACTTGAAACAATGAATCCATTTAAAATATAACCTATAAAGTTAATAAATGTCTGTCCCATACCCAGATACAACTCATTTTAACTTTGTGTCTAATTTAATATAATTCTTCAAAGATATGTGTTTGCTTTGCAGCTGAGAGATTACTTATTCTAAACATTAGCACAAAGTGCATGTCTGTAACATACAAATTTAATAACTATGGGAGAAGCCCGTAAAGTTTAAAAGCTTGTAATAGTTTACAAGTTGGAATAATTATTTTGCAAAATGTGTTCAGCAGCTTTGACAGATCATAGACTTAAATGATTGCAAGGTTATTGTAATTGGCTTATGTAAAGCTGTAACTTGGTACTGCAATTAATCATAAAAATTGTAATTGCACAGCAAATAAAGTTATAGGTCAAGTTGTAGGCAAGTGTCATAATTTCAGCAAACTCACAAGGTAACAACAGCCTGGCCTATGAGTGTCCAGCAGAATTGATAATAGCACAAAGTATGTAAAAATCATAATCCCAACTATAAAACTGGAACATGTGTGCTCAACAATGTATGAACACAATTGTTCAATCTGCATAAAAAGAGTTCAAATCAACATAACAACTAGAAAGTCCACTTTCCATAGTACACTGATGAGGACAAGTTAACATTAGTTGATGCAACCAGTGTGTTACAGAATAGTATGACAAAATTATTTGCAGGTCATTTGTGAGTTATCCATTGGTGTTGCAGGAAAAACCCTTGTATGAAAGGATGGGAAATATTTCCTGTTATTGCAGCTTTGTCACTGCTTCAGGGTTGTCATTGTCATGTGTCGTGATAGAAGATTCCAAGTCACAGTGACAGCGACTGTGCCGACCAGTTCCCATGAATCAGCGACCAGTGCCAGAAATTTTCTGCATCANTCCAAGTCACAGTGACAGCGACTGTGCCGACCAGTTCCCATGAATCAGCGACCAGTGCCAGAAATTTTCTGCATCACTTATGGCTGTTATTCTGTCATGGTTGCTGTGCTGTATGGATGTGTACAGTTACTGCCATGCCATGGCACTGGCAAAGATTATATAATATACGCCATTCAAGGTTACTTCACATTTTTCTGAAGCCCTGCTAAGTTCTACTATGTTTGGTTATTGATTACATATCTTTCTGCTACCGTTAAACATAAACACTGCCATGAGACTTCTATGTTTTAACTGNTGTTTGGTTATTGATTACATATCTTTCTGCTACCGTTAAACATAAACACTGCCATGAGACTTCTATGTTTTAACTGGCAAATGCTTTATTTACTGTTTTCAGCTGTTAAAGAATTCTGTCATATTTCAAAACACCAGTTCGTACGAATGTTCACAAATTATGCCTATAACCATATTTAGGTCAGTTTTATGACTTTTTAACAATGTCTGTATTGACAATAGTTCTTACGCTTATTATTTTGCATTGTTAACATATTTGTTATACACAACATGGCACATGGCACATTACATATAATACACGTTAATATTTTACACTGACTGTGTTTAACCCTGTTACAACTGCGGGGGGAAGATCTGTCGTATTTAACCTCTTCCTATTGATATGTGTTGGGTTATTTTGTTAAAAGGATGGCTCCAGTTGGAATAAATATTAAAATGAACGAACAACCAGTCCAACAAAAAGAGACAGTAAATTCAAGCATGTAACTCGTGTCACTTATTTTTTGTACGTAGCAGCGACAAATTTAAAAGATAGTGGTGAACATGCACACAAATAGGCCTACCGTAACTTTTATTCTGCTCACATTTCTATGTATTGGTATATACTGTTTTCTAAGTTTATAAAATTATTTATTTAAATTATCTGGCTGGACTTAGCATGTTGTTGGGATTGTGACAAAAATTCAAATCACAGAAACGTTAGCACATTATACAATTTAGTTTCAAACACCTTGGGCAAAGTTACAATGTCGTTATAAATAAACTGATGGACTTTCAAAAATTAATTTTTCTATAAAAACAGTTAACGGTCAAAACATATAAATTTTGCACGTTCAATATTTGCAATTACTTACATACTGGCACACCATAACATAAAGGCAACAATACTCTTTCACACACAGCAGCAACAATGCACGTTACAATATATTTATTCCTGCCGTGGAAAAACAGAATTATCACAACATCGTATATTGCCTAGGTAAGTTTAAAATACACAACATGTACAAACTTTATGTGGTAATTTTAAGTATTTTTCACAAGAAGAGAAATTAACGCTTCGTTCAGCAACACGGCATGTCATGTTATCAGTCGCCACTTCTCCCAACTTCGGATATGTAACCGTCTCGCCATCACATCTAAATATGTTTTAATAAGTGTTCAAACAATAAAATCTTGTTTCAGTTGTAAATTACATATTAAGAAATCATTATTTTTGCTGTATGTATAATTTTCCTGCTACTACTAATGGTGCGAAACTTCCCAAGAGAGAGAGGGTGGGATGGAGAGGAGGAGGAGGAGGGAGGTAGAGAGAGAGCGCGCGACAAGCTCCACTCCGCCTATTCAAGTGTCTTCCTTGGACGAAAAAAAAAACATGGCACTAGGGCCTAAGCATCGTAATTTGCGCTGATTTATTTAACTGTGACAATGTAGTCTGTTTCCTTAAGTGATACCTAAAAATTTAAATATATTGATAGGCAATGTTTAATTTACAAATAGCATACCAACAAACTAAGTTAAAACAATATTTTAACTGTGANTATATTGATAGGCAATGTTTAATTTACAAATAGCATACCAACAAACTAAGTTAAAACAATATTTTAACTGTGAACTCTTTCTTACTAGCTGTTGCCAACACATCGTTGCTCTCACTGTTTTTAATTTGTATTTAATACAAAATAACTATTACAAATTATAGAAGATACCAAGTTAAAGTTTTATTTATTTAATAATACAGTACTTTAAAGTTAATCACAGCGTTATATATTTGTGGTATATACAAATTATTTAAAAAAAAACAGGTTGACATGTTACTTGTACAGTGATTTTTCAAAGTTTCATTTCAAAACGTCCAAAGAAACCGTGAATGGACTATACACTGAGTTGGCAAGGTCTAGCTAGTTATGCAAAGGCAGTTCAGTAGGCATGGCACTATTGCATCATGAAAAATAAGTAGCTACTTTTTCTTGTTACATTTAGCTGTTTAATTTGTAATTGCATAATCTATATTACATTGTTTGTATTATTTAATTGTGCTCTTCTGTATTCCAAATTTTGAATACTATCGCATAGCTAACGGCTTCAAAATACCATGCCAAAAAAAGACATTACATAATAATGAAACACAGCCAAAACATCTGTAAATATTGTGAAATAACTAAAATACAAACAAACTTCAGATACATTTCAAACCAAATAAATGCAATTGAATACATATCTACGTGTCTAAAATAAACACGCTCATTTGCAAAACAAATTGACCTCCATGAACAAATCACACATGTACAACAAAGGTTGCCACACAGTATCATCATAACCTGACATGTGTCCCCATTTGCATTTAATGGTTTGCTTGTGCAGATGTGCCACTAGGTAGCATACATATCCTTCCATTATTCATAGCTGCAGAACACCAAATAAAGTCGTCGTAGCAGTGTGAGCCACAAAGCTAAGTTCAGTGTGCATGCAGCATGCCCCAACGGCACATTCGACAAGCCTTTGCCCATCTGAATGAATTTGAGAGAGGCAGGTTGGATGTTTCAGAGAATTGCTTGCCACTTGAACCATTCTGCCTTAATTGTGAGTCTGTGTTGGATGCAATGGGAACATGAGGGTAAACACCTGTCGAAAAGGCTTGAGTCATCCACTGCAGACCACCAGCAGGGAAGATCATTTCATCATGCAACAGGCTGTAAGCACTCCACAGGCATCGCTGTGCATTGTCCAGTGACATGTCATGGCAACAGCAGTACGCCTGTGTCCCCCAGTGTCAAAAACAGGCGGCTAGCAGAGCAGGATCTGTCGCAGCGTTCCTTACTATGTCTACCATTACAACCTGAGCATCACAGAGCACGTGTGACCTCCTGCCAGGAACGGGCAGATTGCAGATGAGTGGTGTTCAGCGATGAATCGGATTTCTATCTAGATACAGACAACAACCAAATTCGAGTCTGGAAAGATCTTGGCTAGCACTGTGATCCATGCTTCATTGTAGAGGAGCACATCACCCTAACAAGAGGTGTCATGGTATAGGGTGCCATTTCCTATGATTCCCGCACCCCACTGATGGCGATTGAAGGAACCCTGACTGCATCGCAAAACATTCAGGAAATTCTGTGACCACATGTGCTTCCTATCCTGGGGTTCAGTTTGACAACCCCATTTTCCAGCAGGATAATGCCCAGCTTCACACACCATTGATATCTCTGGCCTTTCCACGAGATATAAACATGCTTCCTAGGGGTGTGCGAAGCTTCGCATTTTCAAAGTCGAATCAAAGACTTCTGTACCTTCGACTTCATCTTCGAATTAAAAAAGGTTTGAGTGGAAAGTCAAACATTTTCACCACGTGTTTGCCCTCCCCTGGGTCTTTATGAACTTTGAAAGTATTCAGTGTAAGGAAGCGGTATAAGGAAGCATGGAAGCATGTCTGGAAAAGGTGCTAAACTTCCACTGTTTTTCAAACAAAGTTTGTAGTTTTTGTTCCAAGCTCCACCATGCTGAGATAACGATCTACCAGCTTGACATTGACAAAGGGAATGTTTTTACAGCCCAGCCCTTTCCTTTGTCTCTTTCTTTCTCCCTTTGTCTCTTTTTTTGTTAGGTGAGCAAGAAGCGTTGGTGAGGGGGGGCCTCACGTCACAGTTGGGGTGCCTGTAAACAGCAGACTGTGGAAACCCTTGTGTAATGGTGTCAAGCCCATCCTCCTAGCCAGTGTTCTGGTGATCAAAGAGAGACACCCGTGGAAAGGCAGCTTAGGGGGGTGACCGACCATAACATAACACAAATACAATGTGGATTTTCTGTCTCATAAATTTATGTTTCTTTGCCTTTCTAATTTTGACATGGCTATTTTGTCTTTATGCTATTATTTTCGTGACATTTTGCACCCAGCTACACCCACAAACCAGACATTGAAGTGTAGATGATGATCAAGTCTGTATGCATTGCTTGTCAAAATGCATTAGCAGTTTTTTATTTTGGTCCCTTAAAAAACTATCCATACAGGTTCAGTTTGACTTACATTTATATTTTTTTTAAATGTATTGTGTTTTTTAGTTAAATTGTTTTCCCACAGGTTATTAAGGGATATTATTATATCATGCTTATTATATTTTATTAAAGATTTATTATATTAAGTACTTTGCATATGTAAATTTAATATATCAGTTTTGTAATTATTTGAAGACTTGTACACATGAAGTTTCTCTAATATAGTTTGAACATAGAAAGTGTTCCCTTCATATACATTATAAAAAATGTTCTATTATATTTACTATTTAATTTGTTATGTTTTAATGTTAAAAATTTATTCTGTGACATGCATTTATTTTGAATCTTCCTGTTCATAAACAAATATTATATACCAACACAAGTTTAAATCATCAATTAGTCTACTTTTTGATTTTTGAAAATAACTCTGTTTTGAGAGTAAATATTTTGCAATAATAACCTTGTGTATTGCAAAACCTATGCATATATAAAAAAAACACCATTTTTGTTTTAAGCCTATTACTTGACTGTCAACAGCAACAAAACATGTAAACAGCCTTACCCATGCTTACTGTTTTATGATTTCAGAATTAAGTATTTATAAAAATATAGACCAACATTTTTTTTTGTTTGTTGGTTTTTACTACAACTTGCATGGTTTGTTGTATTAGTCTAGTTACTTTTTGGACACTGTAAAATGAAATAAGTTAAAATTTCCTTTTCGGTTTTTTATCCCATATTAAACTGGGAATTTTACGTCGTCGGAAGCAGACATGTGAAAATTATACTTCAATTTTTAATTCTTAATATACACTTTTATTTCATACATATTCTCGGCAAGGATATCGTCATTGTAGTTCAGCAGTCACTTTTTGTCTCCTTTCAGGTCATAATGCATCCCAGTCTCATTTGTATAAACTATAGTCCCTAATCTCTCCTGCGGCACCCCTAGTAGAGATTTGACCCATCTCTTGTTTCAGTGTTCCACTGGCGGCGATTGAAGTTCGCTGTATGCCGCCCTTCAACGGCATCATGTAAGGTTTCCTGTCTCTTACCCTTCGGTACTTTTTCATGACCCTCAGGTAGCTTGTAATATTCTCGCTCGGTTTTTACTTGAGCGCGATGATATTATCTGATTTTGGGAGTTTGGTGTTCAAGGTAACCGGCCCTCTCCTACCTTGCTATCCCTTGTTCCATGGCCTTTCTTTCCCTCCATGGTTGATGGACCTCTACCCAGAAGAATAGTATTTGTGCTCCTGTCTGGTTTTGTTCCTTGTTCATTTTTCCGGTGGTTATTACAGCGTATTTTCTTTGCTCATATTTTTTGGTTTTGGCAGTGGGCTTTGCTGTTGGCCACATTACCACCAAAAAAAGTAATAGTAATAAATAATTGTGAACACAACAGAAAAATGTGGAGGAACCTCGATACATTGTTCCCTTATCCTCTTATTTTACAGGTTTCCTAGAAACTTTCTTTCTAAATTGGTTATAAACGCCAGCCAACATAAATCGTTTTCCATATATATTTTTAATAGATTTTGTATGCATGTATTTATTTTTTTCGGATTGTTGTTGAGGGCTGTTATCCTGTTATCCAGAATTATGTTCGGCAACGTCATAGCAGTTAACGTATTTATCACGTGCAGGAGTTCGGTGGCACCAAATGGGACTAGATACGTGGAGTATGGTAGTTTTTATGAAGTTTGTAGGTATCTAAATATATAATAATTACTTTCTTGCAGATTTTGATATTTTAATATTTCAGTTTTCAGCAGTGCAAGATTAGGATATGTTTTATTCCATTGCTCAGTGTCTAATAGGCATACATTTTTTTGGCAGTATCAGCACAAATGAGTTGAATAAACTTGAAAACTGTAGGCCACTATAAATAAATATACATATTTTTAAATCCTTCGACTTCGATTTTCTTCAAAATTTCTTTGTACGATGTAAGCTTCGCTTCGACTTTGCTTCGCATTTAAAAAAAGACTTACGCACATGCCTAATGCTTCCTTGGCCAGTAACGTCCCCAGACCTCTCACCAATCGAGAACATTTAGGACCAGATTAGATGGCAACTACAGCGGATTTGGAGGGTCAGTTGCGCCAGTTGTGAGAATGTTCCTCAGGAGAAATCCAACATCTGCATGCGTCTATGCCTGACCGTATCACAGTTTCTCTCCATGCTACAGAAGGTCCAACAACATACTAAGTGCATCCTGCAAGTGTTGGTCCCCTGCGTTACATGCTTGGTGTGGTATAATATTTTGAAGTTTTGTGTATCTATACTACCATGTCCTGTGCCTCTACCCACTTATGTGCCTCTACAATGGCACCTTCACAGCGATCAACTTTTTTTACAAATGAGCGTATAACATTGAAAATATTTCAAATTACTTTTAAATAGAAAAATAATATCACACAAAATAATCACCTAAAACCCAAAATATTAAATTTTAGGGCAATTTTACAAATTTGTAATTATTTATATAGTGAAATTCATTATATAAAATGTGGTTGTATATATTGAGAACATGTCTATCTGTAGTCCATAAACAGACTGCATCATTGTGGTCAGATGCCTCAAAATATGGCAGTGGTTTGGTAATTCATATTTAGTTAATTATATTGTACCCTAAGTTCAGTAAAAACAGTGAAGCCTCTGTTTACCAGTCTAATTGGGAGAGGTATAGTCAGGTAAACCAGAAAGTCCAGTAAGTGGCAAAGTACCAAAAAATTTGCAGTTATAGATATTATAGTAGGTCACTTTAGCGTTAATATTTTCAACGTGGTGAAGATGTTTGTGGAGACATGAGGGACGATGAGTTGCAAGTATTTCTGGTAATTTACGACAGACTGTTAGCTGTCCAAGGGAAAGGAAGGAACAGCATGAGCTTGGGTAGTTGATGTATTTTCTGGGTCTCGGTTGAGTAGTATTTGCGGCGAGCGCATTAACTTGCACCGTAATGTTCTTTTTTATTTTATTTTGTGTCCCCGACCAGTCAACATTTCCACTCCTGTGCCTTTCTTTTCTTTCTTTTTCTTTTAAATAACTTCCTCTGGCTTAGATGATAATCTGTAAATGGAAGCAAGTGACATACTGTCCCTACCCTCTGCTGTGAACATGAACTTGTGACAGCTAAGACCTTTATACCCATGTACAACTTGCACAGTTCTTTCAGAAATGAGAAGAGTACAGGTCCTGTTCGCCCTTTTGTAGCAAGTAAACTGTAATGGGCGTATATACACATGTGATATGAATAACGGTACTGTCAGCCACGTACCGGGCCGTGCCACACTTCACCAAGTTAATTAGGCTCTGAATGTACATGCTGGCATTGACAAGTTTCCGGTTGTGTTATTGATTGCCCGCCTTCTATTTCTTTCTCATGCCTCGCACACAGCTGCCAGGCAGCTAAAAATGATGCATCACAGCAGGCAGACATTCTGTCTGTATCATCGCTCTCTCTAACATTTGTTTCAAGCACTTTTGCTATTGTTCAATAATTATGGTGTTTTGAGTGCTGTAATGTGAAGCAGTGAAACACCTGCTTCTAGTTTTTCTCTTGAGGTGGAAGCCATTTCACACATCAACAATCATTCTAATCTTGAACTTAAATGCATGAAATGCTATAATAAGTTGCAAGCAATATTTCCCAAAAAAAAAAAATTTAGTATGTTACACATGAGCAACACCATGCCCAATGACCATGTCACCATGCCCTTGATCAATTATAAAAATAATTCCCTTCCCTCAGCCTTTCAAGTGCATGTGCTTGTCTCGCCAGTGTATAGTAACACATTTCACGTCTTACAAATGACAAGTAGACATGATGATAACCATTTACATTTTAGAATAAAATCCTGGTATGTACTTCTTAGTGATTTCCAAGAACTATTCAAGAACACACTTTAAAAATAAATTCACATTCAAAAAATTTTATGATTTAGATGTAGGTAATTACAATTCCGTTTAAAATCGTCTCCTCATGAAGGGCAATAAATGACAAAAACACGTCAATTTCTTTGCGGGAAATATATATTAAGGGTTGTTTGCTTTATTTTTATTCACTATTCTTTGATGTCAGAACTTTTCACTCACTTTAAAGTAGCAAAGTCATGTAAAGACATGTTAAAACGCCACAGATTGAAACACTTGCACACGTTTATTATCATAAGTTTGTTGTAATCAGAATAAAAAATAACAAAATGTGTCACTAATGGCAACATCTAGATTTTAAAATTTCTGTGGAAATGTGATGCCAATGCCAATCGTTCGGGCTCGAAGGGCAGTCATGATTTCATCGGTTTATATATTCAAAATAATAATTTCATACACAAACCCTGACAATCAACATCAAGCTACAAGGAAATGTTAGATGTGTCATAAATTATGATCATGACTAGAGTAAACGCCCGCAGCCGAGCCACTGAACGATTCTAAAAATAACTATTACCCCATTGCCTAACACAGCTGTTCACATGTGCACATATCATGCTGCTGAATGCTTTTCATGCCCTACAAGCTGCAAGTGGACACTGCGATAAAAATTATTGTGGATTCTGATATTGTCTGGTAAATACAAAGTCCGCTGATTAGAAGTCCGGTAAACAGAAGCATTACTGTATACATTTTAAGGTTTGAACTGTGATTTAAATGTTAACCAAACTATTTATTATCGTTAATAAAGTCTGCAGGCTTTCGCGGCCTTTGTCTGCAAAATCTTGGCTTCTGGGTAGTAGCCGCATCACTGTTGCTTTTCCTTCCCGACGTTTTGGAAGATATTTCAGCTTTCATCTTCAGGGAGAAGTAGCAGCAGCAATAACTATTACCTTCAGAGTATCTGCCGCTGAACCCTCATATGCCACCGAATGGCCTTGGTGTCGTGAGACCGGTAGCCTAGACTCCCATAACTCACGACGTGTTTGTCAAACAAATGCACCCTGACATATTCTCAAATCATTGGGNTGTATATGGGTTGTTGGGCATCAGACCCGTATTTAGGCTGTTAATTGGTGCTGCCTATTATAAGTAAAGTTACATGTTCGTGGTTTTCGGCGGGGGAGTGAAGCTCCCCTCCAGCCTCCCGGCTGGAGTGAATGTTCAGTGATGTGATGTCTGTTTGACAGGTTGATTTGTCGTATACAAGTATGCTAATTAATTTTGCATATAGTGTGTAGGTGAGTCCCTAGTCTACAGGGTGCGTTTCATCGTTTCCTCGTTTGTGACATTGAAAAGGAGTAAAAACCAGTGTTAGTGAATTGCAGTTGGGGAGGTCCCTGGTACCAGAATCCCCTCTCCCGCCTTCTTTCCAAGGTCCAAATTGTCTTCTTCCCGACCTAAAACAAACTATGAAGTTGGTGCGTTATTTGGAGTACATGGAGCATATATAATTTGTAATTTTTTTGTACATTTTTTTTTTTAAAATAAATTTTGCAAAATTTTATTTTTAATTTTAGTTTTATATGTGTTGTGATTTATCCTACCCGATATGTACAGTATGGTATATACAATGATTGTTATGATTAGATTTTCCCCCCCATGATCACTATTCCCTGGACCAGTGCATGTGTCCACTAGGCCTGATTTTTGAATGGTAGCTGGGTCAGACTTCCTTGCCCGAGAACCCACGCAGTTGACCCCTGAAACAGTGTGCCTTTGTGTCTTGTTTGTGTGTGTGTGATTTTACTGTGAACTGTGATGCGTGTATTTAGTCTTGCACAGCTTTGCCGCAGTCGTCAGCTTTAACAAGAACTATCCGCACTGGTTAACCTTTCATTGCACAAGTAGATCTAAAAAGATGTACTCCGAGTATCTGCCGCCGCCGAACCCTCATATGCCACCAAATGTCATTAGTGTTGTGAGACCGGGAGCCTAGATTCCCATAACTCTATGAGTGTTTGTCAAACAAATGCACCCTGACACTTTCTCAAATCATTGGGTCGATGGCGGGGGTGGTGTGTGTGTATGTGGATTGTTGGGTACCGAGCTGTTAATTGGTGTTGCCTATTATAAGTAAAGTTACATGTTCGTGTGTTCGGCGGGGGAGTGAAGCTCCCCTCCAGCCTCCCGGCTGGAGTGAATGTTGTGTCACGATGTCTGTCTAATATGTTGATCTGTTTTCTACAAGTGTGCTAGTTAATTTTGCATATAGTGTGTTGGTGAGTCCCTAGTCTCCCGAGGTGTCCTATACAGGTCTCCCTCGGGGTACAATTAATCGTTTCAGCGTTTTTGACAGTTGAATTATAAAAACCCTTGTTAATAAATTAGAGTTGGAGGGGCCCCAGGTACCAGACTCTGAATCCAGCAACAGTAAAACCTTCCTTTCCCAAGTCGTCTTCTTCCCGACCTTCAACAACTATCAAGTCAGTGCGTCGTAATGGGTTATTAATATCAAAATTACATATAAAACATTTATATATATATATATGTGTGTGTAAGTATATTGATACCTGCCAAATGCTGAAGTTTGGAAGTAGGTATTGATTCTGCTCTGCGGCGTGAGGCGCCAGCACTTGATGCTAGCCCTCAGTGATAGGGCGTAGGAATACGTCGACACTGTTGTCTCTAGGTCCAATTTACTAATAAATTACACTTTATTTGTGAGTTCACATAATCGAGTTTTATTGTTGCTTGAACAGGTTAACTGGTACATGAACTCACGAGACAAACTCCCCTCCCCTTTTTCTATGTAGGCTACGTATGGTTTGACGCCGCGATTGGCGTCGGGGGGGGGGGGGGAAGATTCTTCACACTTGGTGTAGAACTACTTATCTGACACTGCTGCGCTGTCTTCCCTCGGCTGGCGGTGGGGCGTCCCGACGCCTGCTCTCGGAACCCCTCCTCCCGGGTCCACTCAGCACTCTTCGTTTGACGAAGTCGGACTGGCTTTTCTCGGATTCTTCCCGCCGCACGTCCCGCTTGACGGCCTCCGACTGAGGTCCACGTCTTGATGCATTTGGCGAACTCGTTTTCTCTCGGCTCCCGGTACACCCTTCTCGTTTGACGAAGTCTGACTGACTTTTCTCGGATTCTTCCCGCCGCACGTCCCGCTTGACGGCCTCCGACTGAGGTCGACGTCGTGATGCATTCTCGATCCTCGACTGACTCCGACTGACTGACTGACTGCTCGATCCGCGACTGACTGACTGACTGACTCGTTCATCGCACTGGCTTCGTCCGGCTCCGACCCGGACGCCTCGCTTCAGGTCCCCCGACTGACTGATTCGACGTCTCTCAACTGACTGCCCCGTTGCTCCCCCCTTCATGTGGTTTTGTAGCGTCCATCACCATATTCAACTTCCCCCGTCTCTGCACGTGGTCCGGGGTGCTTGTCGTCCCCCCGGGTCATAAAACACGTGGCCGCTGCTCGTGTGGTCCGCAGCCGGCCTGGCGTCGTCCCTTGGTTCTGGCCTGGAAGTTTATTGTCCCGTTCTGCACGCACGTCCGCTAAAAGCTCTCATGGTTTATTGCGGTACAAGCCCGGGACAGACGCAGCTGGTGGTGGGATCTCGGTGTCCCTTGGGCAGCTGCAAAATGCAGCTGTGTCCGCGCCCTGGTGCCTTCCGTTGTCTCCGGATGTCGTCTGCACGTGCAGGAACAGTTGCACGTGCAGAAACCTTTGGTAGCGTGCCTTTGCAGCTGCGAGGCTCCTGGCGTCACTCTGCCGGCACGTCCACAAAACCCTTAATCCTTATTGCGGTCGTCCGCCGGCGAGCTTCGCCAGAGCGTGTGTTCTGACGAATAAAATATAGGGACGCAGAATGCGTCAAACTCCCCACCGCTCTCTTCGTCGGTGCACGCTCTGGCATTTCTTCCTCTTATGGTTGTCCTCTGGGCTAATCGCGGTTCTGTGCGCGCGCGCGGCGCTGCGCTTGCGTTGCTGGGAGGCAGCGAAAGCAGCTGGGGCGGCCTTCTGCTTCTGACCTCGTTAGGGGTGGAGAGGGGCGGTCCCCCTCCATACTCTGTCGCGTGGCCCTGGCAGTGCGTCTGAGGGAAAGTTAGGGCTTCTGCGTCACAAACCAGTTTGTGAGGGGCACACCCTCTTACAATTTAAGAACATCGCAGGCCCGCAAAAACCCTGGGGGTCCGAGCTTCTACCTGCTCCTTATTCCCTGGCAGTGAACAGGGGGGGGGGGGTTGTCTCACACTTTGAAAATTGACAAAAAGTACAAACAAAATAAACCCTGGTCACATTGCACACTCCTCTTACATCCTTATAATTAATTACATTGGTTCCTTACACACTCTGTTCTGCCGCACTACCCAGTCCGTCCAGGCTGGGTCACTTTTACNACCCAGTCCGTCCAGGCTGGGTCACTTTTACTGAACAGTTTCTCATTGAACAGTTGCCAACAGGTTATGCGAGCAAGCTCCCCTTACTACTTAGGGACAACACTCCTGTTATCTTATGAGCCTCTCTGCCGTTCCGCACCAGCGGTCTGACGGGGGCCCAAGATAAGCCACATTGACCCTAGCGGTAAAATAAACACACTTTATTCATGGGGCTGGTCGGCCCTTCAACACGAAAAAAAAACACATCGTTTTCTCCTCCGACCTTGTGACTCGTGACTCGTACCCGAAAGAAACAGCTTACATTGGCTGAGGCTCTAAATCTCGAATTCTAATACATAGTTACACCTTTTTATCCACGTAACTTGCCAACGGTAAACGACAAGCGAACATCGGTAAACCCTAAATCACCATTGCTACATAATGAGACTGATGAAGTGAAACATCGGTAACAATAACAACAAATCTCAAACCTAGCGGTAAACGACTAGTACATAATTGCGCCTTTCTCGGGGTTAACAACGCCATGCATGGCCCTGGCCGTGACGTGAACACACGTTATTTATGAGGGCAGGTAGGCCTCTCAAAACAAACTTCCTGGCGGTCTTTTACTCGCTCTGACTCTGGCGGTAAAAAAAACTCATATTCCTATCTCGGCTGGCGGCTCAACTCTCGAATTTCACCTTACACCCTAACCCTTGTTAAACATAACACCAACTCTGACGAGCTAAAATCACGCAAATTTAAACGTATTTTAATTACCGCGGCACTGCCACTTTACCGCATAAAACCACTGCATACCTTAAGAATTTCTTATTAAAACTCTAAGCCAAAGACTCCAAAAGACAGTACAGATTTTTTTTCACTTGTAGAAATTTTTCCAAAATGTTTATTTCCGAACTTTAAAATCACCGGTTAACCTATAAATGGGTCACTTAAAAATAATCTAAGTTATCTCGGACCTTTTACATAACATAACCTTTCGTTCTACCCAACTCGTGCCATTGAAATAAAACATTTAATTTTCCCGATACACTACCTGTAATCACCACGCGTCTCGCATCTCACGCATCCGCGCGGCCATTTCGCGCGGCCTGCGAGAGCCCCGTAATTGGCTGGAGCTTCGGCCACTCCCGGGCCTTTAACCTCGTAGATTAAAAATTACTAATTCTTACTCGTTTTTCAAGTGATGCTTACTGACCTACGGACTTTTTTTTTCTGTAGTAAAACGTGACAAAATATAAAAACGACTGATTTAAAACCATGATTCTCGCCCTCAGCGTCGCTACGTGAAATATATTCGTCACAAGCGGCCCACTCGTACAACAAAAACGTATTATAAAATGCAGTCAACGTCATAAGCCATGACCATCAAGAAATTAAATAACTCACATATGGTTCTCTACACTATATTTAGTAGGCAGCTTTTTCCCGTAACACTTTACATACTATATACCTCCAGTAACAGGTATATGAAAATTAATTCTTAGCCACTTAACCAAACTTTGGCGATTAAAAAGTATTAAGGTTATTGCCACTGTCTGTGTAGTGACAGGTTGTAATTCTTACTGGCATTTCTTACTGGTATCTGTTGGGTTATCTTTTAACACACTCCCTGCCGCCTGACGAGCGGTCTGACGGGGCAACGATACACAAAACGACACTGCCTCTGGCAGTGAAGTACACACACTCGTAAACAATGCTTTACAGTGGTAACCAACAAGTACAATCACTGTTGATACACAGTGGTAAACAAAAAGTAAACAAAATACAAACATCGGTGAACATCTATTAAAAGGGGACACACAAGTGCAAACAATCAGTAACTGGCAAACAGTGCTAATGATGAATTTAGCTCGGGTACAATGAGACAGATGTCGTGCCTCTTTTGTTGCGGACTTTCGTGGTTTTTACTGTGCATGTTTGAACACATAATTACACTACAACATTGACTTGATAAGTTGGCTAAAGGCCTCTCCACACTTCGTACTTGCGGTTTTGAAATGAATGAAACTAATCGGTCACTTTGCACTCGGTAAACAAAATATCTTCTTCTGCATGGTCTCGCCTTTGTTTCTCTATGAACAGGGGAGGGGGGTGTAGTGTGGTCGACACTTTACCTGGTGCTGACCGCCTTCACGGCCCCTGGAATAGGCGGGGCCTGGAGAAGTCCCGTCGGTTGTTTACTTAGGCTGGCTGGAAAGAGACCGCCTGCTGGGGGGAGGGGGGGAAGGTCCACCTTCCATCTCTCGTTCAGTTGACGGCTGCTGTCTCGTCCCACCGATTANCTTCCATCTCTCGTTCAGTTGACGGCTGCGGGCTGCTGTCTCGTCCCGCCGATTAGTCGGGTCTGCATGGTACTGCCTCGCCTCGCTGAAGTTGGCTGGGTTCGACTCTCTGCCGATGCAGTCCGCTTCCTTCCATCTTCGTTCGTGTTGCGTCACACTTCTTGTCGTCCGCTTCACATGGGTATTCCCGTGCGCGCTAGGTTTCGCGGTGCTGAAGTCGCCTTTGAAACTCCCGTGCGCACTCCCGGGTTTGTTTATCTTCGGGCACCGACTGCGCGATCTTACTGGGTTTATTTGGCAGCTTGCTTTTACCCTTATCTCGCAGTCTCTGTACCATACAGTGAACTATTTTCCTGCCCTTTCTCTGCCGCTCATCCGAGTGGTCTTATGGCGGGCGGAAATACTGGTATACATGTTCGGAAAAGGGTCACTATTCCCCATCCAGGGAATATTTCCCCGGCGCTCCGGTTACTGTAATTTTGTTTATCTTCGGGCACCGACTGCGCGATATTACTGGGTTTGTTTTGGCATCTTGCGTTTACCCCTATCTCGCAGTCTCTGTACCATACAGTGAACTATTTTTCCTGCCCTTTCTCTGCCGCTCATCCGAGTGGTCTTATGGCGGGCGGAAATACTGGTATACTTGTTCGGAAAATGTCGCTATTCCCCATCCAGGGAATTAGTACTTACTTTTTCCTATTTTATCTTTCACCGGCGCTCCGGTTACTGTAGTTTGTCGGCGCAGTAGTTTAACTGTCCGCCTGAACCCACGTCCTTTTCACCATCCAGTGAGAGAGACCTATCTTCACTAATACGTCCTCCTGCCCGCTACTGGCATCCGCTCCACGTTTCCGCTCCCGTTCGCTAATTTCTCCCTCGTTTTTCTCGTCGTTCGTTGGCACGGTAATTACCTGTCTGCCTGACACCTCGTCCTTTTNAAGAGACCTATCTTCGCTAATACATCCTCCTGCCCGCTACTGGCATCCGCTCCACGTTTCCGCTCCCGTTCGCTAATTTCTCCCTCGTTTTTCTCGTCGTTCGTTGGCACGGTAATTACCTGTCTGCCTGACACCTCGTCCTTTTTCACCATCCAGTGAAATAGACCTTCCTTTGTTCGCTAATACGTCCTTCTGCCCGCGCCTGGCATCTCCTCCGCGTTTCCTCTCCATTTCACTAATTTCTCCCTCGTTAATTGGGACTCCTTAAAGTAATATTGCTGGACGCTACAGGGTGTTTTGTCATAGCCTCCCTGACGTCTGTGTTTAGCCTGGCTCCGCCTGGTGACCTAGTAACCCACTGGGGGTTTCTATTATTCTCCGCCTTCCTTCTAAACTCCGCGCACACCTGCGCCGGCCCTTTTCTCGTTTCTATTGTCGGTACTGGGCGCCACGAGGGTTAATTGTATTTTTATTTTATTTTATGACCCCCTCGAAGTCGTAAATGTGCTAGCTGCTTGGTCGGGGCATGGTCCCCTTTTTCCCGGGTAATTTAGCTTGTCCTTGCTTCCATCTATACAGACTTCAGCGTGCCCCTAAGTTGGGTGCCAAAAATTGATACCTGCCAAATGCTGAAGTTTGGAAGTAGGTATTGATTCTGCTCTGCGGCGTGAGGCGCCAGCACTTGATGCTAGCCCTCAGTGACAGGGCGTAGGAATACGTCGACACTGTTGTCTCTAGGTCCAATTTACTAATAACATACACTTTATTTGTGAGTTCACATAATCGAGTTTTATTGTTTCTTGAACAGGTTAACTGGTACATGAACTCACGAGACAAACTCCCCTCCCCTCTTTCTATGTAGGCTACGTATAGTTTGATGCCGCGACTGGCGTCAAGGGGGGGGGAAGATTCTTCACACTTGGTGTAGAACTACTTATCTGACACTGCTGCGCTGTCTTCCCTCGGCTGGCAGCTTGGTGGGGCGTCCCGACGCCTGGCCTCGAAGTTCCTCATTCTCGGGTCCACGCAGGACTCTGCGTTTGACGACGTCGGACTGGCTTTTCTCGGATTCTTCCCGCCGCACGTCCCGCTTGACGGCCTCCGACTGAGGTC
>NQII01000998.1:46681-87867 GCA_002778355.1 Clitarchus hookeri | reverse complement strand
TGCGTCAATATATATATATATATATATATATATATATATATATATATATATGTCTTTTTTTGTAAATTTTTTTTATTATCATTTCAAAAGTGTTTATTTATTATATAATTAATTTAATTTATTTAACTTAGTTAGCCCCCCGACCCCTACCTCGACTGGCATGTGTGTGTCTCGACCTGGAAAACGAATGGTGGTTGGTGCTATTTCCCACCTGTCACGAATTTCCACTTAACCAGCCTGGGCAGGGCGCCCTTTGATGTGTTGTAAAGTGTAGCTCAGGTGTTGTCTCTGTTGCTGTGTGCTTACGCCTGCAGTGTTCTGGCCAAAACCATGTCTTTTTGTAGGAAAGTGTTACTTTTTGTCCCGGACCAATCAGCAATTCCCGAGACGAAAGTGCATCTATTGGTTGTGTCACTCCCCGCCCCGGACCAATCAAGGAGCCCCGAGACGAGGACGTGCTATTATAGATTATTTGTGTTGCTGTATTTATTAAAGCTTAGTGTTTCAATAGTAATTAATTAATGAATTAATTATTTAGTGTTGTCCTAATATATTTATCTGTCTGTTAATTATGTAGTGTAGCGAGTGCTGTAAGAAGCAGCATCTGCTTTTCCTGTAGTGTTTTCATGACTCTCGCCTG
The DNA here is from genome assembly GCA_002778355.1 of Clitarchus hookeri. Classification (NCBI taxonomy): domain Eukaryota; kingdom Metazoa; phylum Arthropoda; class Insecta; order Phasmatodea; family Phasmatidae; genus Clitarchus; species Clitarchus hookeri. The sequence goes on along the minus strand of NQII01000998.1, from coordinate 87,227 downwards.
TGTAATAATGGGTCTAAAGTGATTCATTAGTGTTACAAATTGTGTTTCTCGCAGAAAAGCGGCCAGTTAGTGTATATCTGCCAACATGGTCGTATTTTCTGTTATGTTGTGGTCCCTTCTCCTGTTTTGCTGTGGTTTTTTGCTCTGCTGTTGTGTGGGTGCATGTTCACTTTATGGGTTTCGAAGTGGAGGGAATTTAGCCTTTGACTGAATGTTTGTTTGCGTGGTTACCTGAGTTTCCTGTATGGTGTCTCGTGCTTGTTTGGCAAGTTTTGGTGCCATCCATTTTTGCATGTGTCTATGTGTTTTTTAATGACTTCGCACTGCTTCCACGCAGCCGAGTGTCCAGTTTTTTTACAAAGTGTACACTTCCACTTTGAGTTGTCTTGTTCTTTAATAGGACAGTCTGGTTTTGTTTGATCTCCCGCACACAAAATGCAAACTGGCCTAATTGTGCAATATTTCTGGGTGTGGTCTAGTGCGCAGCATCGCTTGCACTGCACCACATCCTCAGCGCGGGATTTATATAGTTCTATACGAACTGATACGTGTTGAAGTGTAGGTATTCTCAATATATCGTTTTTGTCATGTTGTTCCATTAGAGACCCGTAGACTGCAGGTGCGTCATCTGGTGTTCGGAATTTCCAAGAATTAATTGGTGGAAAGCTGTATTCTCTCAGCTCTTTACTCAAGTCTCTCACGTTTATGTTATGTGGTAGTCCTTTTATAATTATCTTGTTTGGCCTTTCATTCTTTTTACCATGTGTGTAGTAGGGTATGTTGTGTATTCTTAAGGACTTGCAGAAAAGGGGACGTTCAAGTATTACATAACACAATTTTTGAAGATTTTTGACCCTCCCTCCCTTCCATGTAAAGCGCCGTAATGTTTTTCTGTACCCCTCCTCCCTATATGTTATACAACACCGAAGTGACCATTNTACAATTATGTTTGCAAGGTACCGGAAAGTCGCTACAATACCTTTGTTATTGTTTTAATCGCGTTTGCGGTAATAATAAATAAAACAAGAGATTTTTAACTTGTAATACATGCGTATGTTGTTTATTTTATCTATTAATATTGTTATTAAATAAACAATCACATAATGTAATAAACATTTACTTAAGTTTAAAATATGTTAAAATGGGCTAAAATTTGTCCTAATAAACTTTTACTACTAATCTGACATTTAATTACGCCATTTTTTTTACTTGGCCCTGTTCTTACATACATTTTTGGCTTCATCCACCATTGTTCTTCTCATGCAGTCTCCTATTTTAGCTTTTTTTTACTAATCAACTCTTAAAATAAAAAAAAACTATTTTTTTATCATTTTAACCTTTGGCAATGCAATTAGAAATGGAAACCTAACTGAAATAAAACATTTTTGTCAAAGTAAAATCGTATTCTTAACAAAAAATTTCAAATAAAATCAGCCATAATTCAAAAGTAGGTAGGTATGTAAAAAAAAAAACAATTCAATTGGAGTTACTGCTCCTCTGTCCACGGGTGTGCCAGCCACTCAGACTCTTTCATTACTGGCATCCGGAGAGCAGACGAAGAGGGTTCCGGAATTGTTAAACCACTTGCATCTACTTTGTCTTCGTTGAGCCAATCGGCATCCTCAGACGATTTTTCATAGCGGCGCACAATGCAGAGAAACACATTTGCCCTTCTGGCAGCAAGTCACTGTGGCCATACTCTACTTTCACGACGGTCTTGGGCAGTCTTGCCATGCACGTAATGACTGTGCATTTGCACACTCTTGTGGGATGTGAAATAGATCCCATAGGTTGCACATATTCTGTTCTTGAGGTTGGATTGTACTGATGGGCAAAAGAAATCGTAAGGCATCTGCTAAACCCATCTAGAGGAGGCGACAGATCAACGGACAACCTCACAAGAAGTGGTGAAAACTTGCATGATCCTTTGTCTAGCTGACTAGGTACCACGAGCTTGCTTGGGGTTTGAAGGATTGGACAGGGTGGCAGCAGGAAAGTGTCCTGAAAGACAGATTTCAATGCACTCCTCGAGCGGGAACAGCAGGATTCGTCTGCACATTTTATCACTTGCAAGAAATATTGCGATTCACAGACATGAGCGCTATACCTCGTCAGATTAGGTTCTGCTGGATCCTGCAAGCTATCTTCGAGCTTTCTATATTCCGCCGAAACATCGTAGTTGTCAATTTTCATTTCCCTCCAGACCTGTGCACGTGTCTCCCCAGCATGCTGAAAATTGCGTTTTTCCAAATCATCATCAATAGTAATTCCTTTGTTGTCGAGATGAGAACCAAAATGTTCATGAGGCAGGATGACGCCTGACAGTCGTTTGCTGAGGGGGGCCATGCGTCGCTCAACTTGGTTGTATACGCTCCACCCAGGAGCATTAGTCTCTATGAACAGGGCGTCCAGGTTGCATTTTTTGAAGTGTTGAATGGCAAAGTTCTTGACTTTCCGATAACGCGGGTTTTCGTCCGGCCCACCATCTACAAAGATGATTATCACTGGCTTCACGGTGTTCGATTCTGTCATCATTAAGGGTTTGAATGCAGTTACTGATAAAAGTGATTTGAAATCATAAACATGGATGTTCGATGTACAAGATGCGTGTTTCCCACTCCTTATGGATATGTATGTCGGCCCGCTGTAACCAACAGCTTCCTTACCAAAACCGTCAGGATCAACGATGACGCCGGCGTATACAGAAGGAATAAGTTTGTGCCGCTCTGCCACGACCCAGTCATGGTCAGTTAAAAGTACTTTGTATTCCATATGCATTAAAAGAGGGCTCTGACTTTTGACTGCCGGTAAACCTATTGGTACACGGGCCTTATCGTCTTGAGAGAGAACAAATACTTGCTGCGGTCCCAGAAGCGACGCGAGAGATTCCAAAGACCTGATTGTAGCAGTGCAGAATTCCCCGTCCTCGTGCTTTTTGTGCATCTCGGTCTGTGGTCTTGCTAACTTTACAGGTACGGTGCGTACGTGCCTCCTCCCCTCTTGAGTGTTAGAAACGCGTTGGAGTAAATGAAGATATGTGCCGCTTCGAGAAATTTGGAATCCAATCAACAACAACCTCTCATGCGGGTCAGACAGAGTGAGACAACTCCTAATCATCTCTGTTCGGCGGCGTTCATCAGCAGCGCTGCCATGAATGGCAATGTTAATTATGGTCTCCAGGAGAGCAGGTTGCAAGTCAACCAAAGGGGGCTGCCCAGAGTCAGATTGAGGTTTTACTGCAGCAGGATTGTTTTTCCGATGTTCAGCTTTCTCAAGTTTTTCTTTGGCTCGAAATTTTTGTGCACGCTTGGCACTGTCTCTGTTTTCTTTAAACATTTTTCTTCTTCTTTCAATTCTTTCCGTAGTTTTTTTATTTCTTCGTGAACATCATCTTTGGCTATACCAGTGTCCCTTGCTTCAGTAAGAACATTTATTCTCTGTCGAAGTAGGTAAATTTTCTTCATAAGAGTTTCTTGAGCCGGTTTGTTTGGAACATTTTTAGTCATGTCCGAAACAATCAAAGTTGTGTGTTGGTTCCGTAGACGGGATGTCCACATTGTCCACAGTTTCCTCATCATTAGTCTCACTTCGCTCATCATGGGTATCGCTCATCTTTCGTTTGACAGCACTGCTCTCTCTTCCAGCGACTCCGACAATCGATTCCATAAGAGATGAACACGCGGATACCACAGCATCGGAATCCTATAAACGAAGTGATAAATTAATACAGGTATTATTGAGACATGAGATATAGAACTTATACACACACACACATACATATATATATACATATTATTTGTATAAACATCCAGACCTACACAAACTACTGAAAAAGTGTAGGTTGTTTTTGTTGAAGAGTACGCGAAGTCGGTGGGACATTGGGCCTTGCCGACAATAGTGTTACTGGCATGCTTGATGTTTTCATAGGTACCTAAAAATATATAATACTTATGACCAGTTCTTTTATGAAAAATCTAGGTTTGGTTTATATGTAATATACCTACCTACCTATATGTAATATTATTACATTTTAGCAGTTTACTTACGTGTGTAAAATAACTTAGCATTGTTGCTTTCTTCTTCGTGGCCTTCACCTTGAACTCTCGTATAACATCATTTATATGTTCTATAAACTTTTCTTTATTTTTAAGTTTTTCTTTAGCTGTTTTCCAAATTTCGTTGGCATTTTTTTGGCACAGTTGCGCTGGCAAGTCAGCATGAGAGCCTTTATAGGCCAAAAACAGCTGATGATGCAAATCTCCCTCTTTTGAGGACATTACAGTATTAACTCACTTTAACAACACTGACACAATGTGCTTCTGCGTAAACACTAAACGAATACTAACAACGAAAACAAAATGAAAATGACGTAAAATACAATCGAGGGATTCCCTGTAAAACATAAACGAAAAGGGTTGCCAACTTGGGAGATTTTAATTCCCTAGTTTTTTTAATTTAAATAAAAAAACTATGTTACGTAACGCGTTGTTCGAACCCCCCTCCCGCCCTTGTAACGCATCGTAACGTTTTACAAGACCCCCTCCCCCCAAATTACGTTACGTTATACTTGAACGCCCCCAAACAGTGTTTTTTCCTTGTCACAAGTACCTTAAGGTGTTGTCTGTTGGTGATTGAGGTATTTAAAATGTCCCTTTTCCTACCAAACTGTGAGATCCTCCTGCCTTTATATACTGTGGGCTGTTCCAAGGAGCTGTCAGCCAATCCCTGTCTACACTCTGTTTGGCTGTGTTGTTCTGCCAATCTCTTGTTGTTTCCCTTCTGGTTGGGCGAGCTGGTTGGTCAATCAGGGACAAGTTTGCCACTGTTCTTCTTTCCATCCGATTTTTGTGGTTTTTGAAAAGTAATACCTAGATATTGCTCAATTTAAAACCGCCTTCCCTGTTTATGTTGGATGGATGTTTTGATATTTCTATTGCCTCTCGGATATATATTTTCTTGTAATTGCAGATATTTGCTATTGTACTATAACTGTCAAACTCACTACTGTGCTTGGTTTAAAATGAGTACTCTCCTATGGCCAGCCAAATATTTTCCTTTTTGTAGTCTCTGGTATGTTTCTTGACCGTGGTGGTGATTCTCCTTCCAGTTTGTCCACTGTATACCTTTCCACATGAGCAGGGAATCTGGTATACACCTGCTAGTTGTTCTGCTGAGGTCTTGTCCTTTACTGAGATGAGAGAGTTTTCAATCTTGTTTATAGATTTCAGTATTGTGTAGATATTGTTTTTTTCTGAGAAGTTGAGCCAGCTGGTCGTAGACTCCTTTGATATACTGAATTACAGTTTTTTGGGCAGTTTATTATCGTGTTTTACAAAGGAAGTAATCCACAGAGAAGGTAAAATGAATAATGTATGGGAAGATGACAAGCAGTGACAGTCACCGCTATTTGTCCCTGCAAATAATGTGTCACTGTCACCAATTGTCACAGTTCCATGAATGTTGTCACTACTCCCATCTCTACCTGTATACTCAATAAAATGCTACCATAACATGCCTTCCTTTTTTTTCCATTGGACATACAGCAATAAAATCCTTGGAATTGTAATATTTATCTTGATGTGTTTGTTAGATACTTATTTCATTTGAAATGTTAGTGATTAAAACTATAGTAAACTATTTCAATGTTATCTATGTATCATATAGAGTTTTCAACCAACCAAATAAAGCAATACTAATGTGATATTTGCTCAAACATTATCCACTCCTTTGTAAGACCCACAGTATCTCTCCTGACAGTGAAAGTCTGCAATTACACAGATAAACAAACAGGTCATTACTGGTGACGAAACATGGGTTTATGGTTATGACGTCGAAACCAAAGCCCAATCATCCCAATGGAAGTGGTCAGAAGAGCAAAGACCGAAAAAAGCACGCCAAGTTCGGTCAGATGTGAAGGATTTTGCTCACTGTTTTCTTTGATTACAATGGTGTGGTTCATAGTGAATTCTTGCCAAAAGGTCGTACGGTCAATAAGGAATATTACCTTGAAGTTATGCACCGTTTGCGTGAAGCAATACAAGGAGAAAACGCCCGGATTTGTGGGAAAACAATTCATGGCTTTTACATCACGATAATGCACCTGCTCACACATCGTTGCTTGTTCATGGTTTTTTTGGCCAAAAACAACACCATAATCATGCCTCAGCTACCGTATTCACCGGACTTTGCCCCCTGCGACTTTTTCCTGTTCCCAAAACTGAAGAGACCCATGTAAGGACGGAGGTTTTCCACGATTGAGGAGATAAAGACCGCATCACTGGGAGAGCTCAAGGCCATACCAAAAAGCACATATCAGAAGTGCTTCGAGGATTGGAAAAAGCTCTGGCACAAGTGTATTATATCTGAGGGGGATTACTTTGAAGGCGACAAAATAGATATTGATAAATAAATAAATAAATATTTATCGAGAAAATAAAAAGTCACTTTTTTTTTAACAAACCTCGTATTCTTGTACAAACTGTGTTCACTATTTTGAACCGGTACGTATTGTACGTGTACAAACTGTTCAACATCCTTCAAAGAGGTCTCCAAAGTTGTCCACTGTTTGTTGCCAGCGATGAGGCAGACGGGAAATACCATCGGTTGCATGAGATCCATCAATTTGTGCCACCGCTTTTCAAAATGCTGTGACGATGTCTGCCTCATCGCTGGCAACAAATCGTGGACAAGACAACCTGGGCAATTACTTAAAAGGATGTTAAACCGCTCGTACATGTACAATACTTCCCCGTTCAAATGAGTGTATACAGTTTGTACGAGAATATATAAATTAAACGGTGATTTAGGGCAGCCATGTTTGTCTTTGTTACTTGTCTGACATTCCTACATCCAAACCCCATGTAGTGTCACTTTAAAACGTACTTCTTCTACACTTTCAACTGTACATAGTACATTTCCTGTGTTCGATCATTTTCGGGAGATAAACAATAGTTATCATGACTTCTGAATTAGCCCTCGTAGTAAAAGCACATGACAGAATTTTAGAAAATATGTTTTAAATGTCTAAGGGAAGGCTATCATGTAATTAATGGTAGTCTAATTCCAACATTTTTTTTTTAGAGATACTGCAAATGGTTGTATTTTGATTTAGTTTTAAACTTTAACTGTAATCTCTCCATGGACAGTGATGGGAAACTATCAAATGGTTTAGCAGTTATTTGCTTTGTGCATACCGGAAACATCTGCCCCTCTTCTATGAAGTGCTATTCATAGGAAATAACTTCATCAGGGCGTGTATTTCAAAGCTCTGATGTCTGCAACACTTGTAACACATGGATCTTCAGTTTTTCTGTTTGGCCTTATAAGAGCCATAAATTGGGATATCTAAAAAAATTTTTGAAAAAATTGTGAGACAAATAAAATAGTGAACTTCATAAGGTTGTGGGTTTTTGCGTGCTTCCCTAGAAATTGCTATGTAGTCTGCTGGAATATTAATTATTTTGCTTTTCAGCTTATTTTCTATATTTGAGTTCATGGAATCTGCTTCCATCTATGTGTCTCCCACCTCTAAAACTTTTGTTTTACTTTTGAATCCTTGGTCATTGATATCTGCAAAAGTACATTTGAGAGAGTCATATTCATGGTCTGGCAGCTGCGACCATCACTGTACAATATTATCAACATTGTTTCTTAAGGGTAGCTGTAACAAGATGAAGTTGTGGATGATAGTTGCAAATTCATTTGAATCTATTCCCCTTGCAGTTTTATTCCACAAGAAACAGAAGCTATCCTTGGTTTTCAAATCGAACACAGTGAAATTGTGCAGTATAGTCCATTCACATTTACTTCCAAATTTTCTGAAGCCCTGTTAAAGTTCTACTTCCAGAATATTCCTCCGCCTCATGCAAACAAAGCTTAGAAAATGACACCAAAGAGACAAGACATCGAATTTGTGCACTCTCAGTGAATTAATATTTTGCATAACGACTATTTCTTACTAGGCATTACACACCCATACCTATTTTCTTACTGTTTTATTCATGTTAATTATAAACAAAATATTATAATTTACAGATAAAATAATAAAAGTTCAGTTCAACTATAAATAAGGTACTTTTATGTCTTTTAATGTTAACACAAGTATAAAATGCCTGCGATAAATTACATATTTAGGAAACAATCAAGCACGTCATATATAACTTGGTTTTTCACAGATTTAATTAAAAAAGTTTGAAGAAACAGCATATAGACTATACTAATTATTTTTAAAGGGGTCGTGGTGTTATAGTAGTCAGACTACTTGCCTCCCACCAAGGCAAACCGGGTTCAATTTGTTGCGAATTCTCTCCCGGGTTTTTGCATCTGGGAAATTGCCTGATGATGCTGCTGGTCAGGATGTTTTCTTGGGGATCTCCTGTGTCTCCCTCCTTTGCATTCTGGCGCTGCTCCATGCACACCTCACTTCACCCTCCTCAGCTCTAAAGACCTCATTGTTAAGAGCCACCCAGATTTCTCCACTCCACACACCAATTTTGTTTCAAGTATTGTTAACTAGAAAATGCTTTAATATATTGCTGGTACAATATATCCTTAATACTGCTTATAACAAAATGAATACCCATTAAGCCCTTTGCTTATCATCATTGACAATTAATTAAATCAGTGTACAAAAAACTAATTAGTGATTAAATAATGTAAAATAACAGATAAGTCTCATTTGCATTAAAATTCTAAACTATGTTTTCAAACATATATTTCCAAAAACCACACTGCTCAGCTCTAAGGAGTTATAAGTTTTGCCAATAGTTAATTTGCCTACAACGGAGTTAAGAGGTTTGCTAAATTTTAAATTGCATTCCATAGGGTTAGTTCTTAGTTTTGAACTTTAGAGTGGACATTGAAAATATAATTTAGTAGAACTTGATGCTAAAATGGATTTTTTGAAAACAAAACTGGAGTTACAAGGTTTGCTAATTAAAAAGACAATATTCTATTTTTCAGTTGCTGGTCTGTGGAATAAAGTGACTGTTGGCAGAACACTGTATGCACTCTGCTGGTGCTTTACTAGGGGCCCACATTCTCCATTCATATCTCCATTATTTTAGGTATTTCTTTTAAACTGCTGTTTCTGCAACACCAGTTATCAAGGTGTAGTATTAAACAGTAAAATTGACCTAATGAACTTATCACAAATTATTAAAATGTAAATGTCTTAGATTTCAGAGTGAGTTAGTAAAGAGATTTGGGCAGCTCTTAACCTTGAGGCCTTGAGAGCCGATTAGATTTTAGAAAATGTGTAGTTTGTAACTAGTTTAATCATACTTCTAACATTAAAATTTCTTTCAAAAAAATTTTCCTGTAATGAAAATGTGACCTCCAAAATCAAACTAAAGTATGATTATAATGTATTCTTAGTGTAATATTTAAATCCTTTTTTTTATAATTGATTGAGAAGTATATTACATTATTTAGTTACAAAAATTAAGTAAAAATCTTTAGGCAGTAACAGATGAAAACCTTTCAAGTTAATAAACAAATGCATTATCACAAATAAACAAGAATTTACTATCAAGTTGTTAATCCCCACCTTAAGTTAACAGCATCTACCTTGTGCTGTTTACTTTGTCATAATTCTTCTGTGGTGTTTAGTAAAATTTTGTTATTACTTTATATTTCCATAATTTTATATGTATTTGTAAGTTGCTGAACAAACATTTCTTACTTTTCTTGTTTTAATATGTTTATCCTTCTTTATTTGGTCGGTAAGCATTCACAGATTTTTGTCCAAGTTAGGCAGTGTAATCATTTCCAATGACAGGGGACATGTATCTGTCATTTCAATGTTTCTTTTGTATGCCTGCCCAATGTTAATTTGTACAAAAATGCTGGAGATATTTGAGTATATTGTACTTGCTGTTGGTACAAGTTAACCTTTTTTGACAGTATGATAATTTTACTAGATTTCATCATTTCTTTAGTAGGTCATATTGTATTGATTTGAAATTCTTACATTATAAGATATTGCAATTCATTTTTGTTATTTTTGTTACAGAGAAGAGGCACAGGAATACATAGAAATGGGTGCAATCAACAGTTTGTTTGTACTTGGCAGAAGTATTGGTTTCATTGGTAAGTTTTAAATTTTTGAATAATTTTTAAAATATATTTGAAACTAGTTCATAGTTTACTCTTAAAGTCTTGCCCTTTGATGTGGTTTTTTTTATATATTTTCTTATGTGGTTATTTTTACTACCATTTTTCAGATTATTATTTATGCTTAGATAACTAATTTGTAAAACTTCTGCTAAAAATTTATATACATTTGTTAGTTGTCAGAATGTTGAAAATTTTGCCAAAGAGGCTAGTGCCAAACATTTTGTTTATAAATGAAGCATCATAATGTTTTAACCAACATTTCTTTTTGTGTCATGAGCAGGAGGTGTAAAAGTGTTAATTTGCATTTATCACTATGTAACATATTATTATATTGAATTGTTGTGTGTTTTAATCCCATGTTCTTTTTTTTTAACTTATTTTTTATAAATTATATTGTCAGTTAATGTGTGTGATAAACTATGTTTGTTGAAATGCCCAAAAAATGTAGTGTGTGCAAGATAGTGGGCAGAAGACTTTCATTGTGGTGATTTCAATGCATCAGTTACCTAGACATTGAAGTAAAATTATTGTAATTAGTAAATTATAAATGTTTATTTACTAATGTTAATATTTGTGTTGCTAGTATTTATTTTGTCCTCTAGACTTGTTTATTTTGATTCTTCTCCGCGGGGGTTTAGCATTATAGATCCTTGTTGAACTTTAATTGAGTTATCTAATTTATTTTCAGGTTATTTTAATTATCTTTTAGAATTTCCAAACAAGTTAAGTTTTGGTTTACCATGGCAGCACATTGTATTTACCAGTTCAAGGTTTTGTTGCGGCATGGCACAGAGTTTGCAACCTGTTATTATAGAAGTTTTGACTCTAGGAACTTCCTTGTCCGGAGTCTGTCTGGGGAAGATGTTTGGGGTTTGCTGCAGTTATTCGGCCCATCATACAATAGGGTAACACTGAGTTATGTAAATGTGATTGATTCATCCCAACTGTTTGCAGATATGTTTACCCCAAGTTGTAGTATTAAATATTTTGTCAGTTTGGTATGAAAGAAGAAAAAAAAGGTCTTCAACCGCTGCAATTTTTTATTAAATATTGTTGAGATCTTCATGACTATATAACACCATCCATCTACAACAGCATGATGTATGGTAAAAATATGTTAATTACTGTGAGGCCGCAGCATCTTGCCCTGGATATGTAAAAAGTTTGTCTGCAAATAATTTTATGAGTCGTGGATTTATTTTCATTGTGCCATTTATTATTCATTTCAAAATGTACACCAACCTAGGTGCCTGTTTTATATTGTGACACTCACATGTGATGTTTGAGCCAACCGCCATCTGAACTCTTTACAAACTGAAATTTTATTTATTTTCAACTTGATGAAAGTCTTGGACTGTTATATCTGAAAAAAACTATTTCATATTGAATTTTTATAAGTCCAGTCATCTTAAGAACTTCAGTTTTGTAGCCTAATAAACACATTATTTTAATGCTTCATAAATTACTTTTTGTGGTTATTTTTCTTGTCACTGCAATGTTCATATCCAAGTCATATGGACAGTTTGTCACTATGTACAATGTATGCACAGAAAATATCACATTGCACATAAAACAAGTTAACAATTTTTATTACAGAAACCATACCATGAACATTTTATGGTGAGAGAAACTTGTGAAAGAAACTGATCACTGGCTTTTATTTACAGCAGGTCCAACATGTTGCATAGCCATTCTACTGTACTGCATAGATTATGACTATTAATGTAGTAAACAACTTTAATGAGATTAAACTGTAGCACATCACAATAAACAAACACAAATGATAACAGATAACCAGATGTATTTTCTTATATTACTCCAATCATGCACTATGATGAAAGGACATTGGTTGGTTACAAAATTGCTTGACGTTTCCTTCCAGAGGGCAAAATAAATTATTGTAGGTTTACAGTGGCTGTGCGTGTGCTATAGGTGATCAGCTGATAATCTTGTGCAACTGTGTATGAAAGTTGGTCACTGGAAAGGGGGGGGGGGAGGAATGCATTGCCAGATGTGCGGAAGAATGCTGCATGTGTTTACACAAAGCAGCACTTGGGGAAAGTGTTTACCGCCTGCTAGCAGCATGGATACATCTGCTGAAGCAAGTTTTGCGCCCACTTACCAATTAAAGGAAACAAATAAAAATGTCTGTTGTAGCAAGTGTCCATCAACAAATGTCCTTTAATCAAGGACTTACTATACTGAGCAGTATTATGTTATTATCTTTTCTGTAATAGTAAATGAAGTTGAAAATGTTTGTGTTTCATTTGGATGTCTTTTGTCCATTTGTGTTAATTTGTCCCCACTTTCTTTGCAGATGAGCATAAAATTATGGTGAGCCCTTGTGTATTTGTTATGTTTTATATTTTTTCATTGTGTCTGATTGCTAATGAGAATTCAGTGTTTCAGGTTGAGCTAATTTTAGAACAGCATGGTTCTCATCTCTCCCCCATCCCCTCTTGTTGGCTGCCGTATGAGCTGTTGGCACTGCTCCATTCTCACCTCATTTCACCCTCATCGGCTCTCAATACCTCATTGCTAAAAGCTGTCCAAATCACTCAACTCAACAACTTGGGCTGGAAGAATTGTTTGTGAATTATTTCTATATTATCACAGAATTAGAGAAAAGTGTGTCTTTGCCGGTGCAATGTGACTTGCTTTACGTGTCTGTTTATTTCAGACAGAATACATGTAAAGGAAAAAAATTTGCAATTCTTTTCAGTTAACAAGGAAACAAATGGTTTTACCTTTCAAAAACCTGAATATATATGTCTGTGTTGTTTTCGTGTTTGCTGTGTGCCAATTCTACTTTTTTTATAATAGTATTTACCTACAAAATTATTTCTTAAATGTGCGGTCTATAAATGTTAGTAAAAGTGAAAAAATAATTATGATTGTGTCTAATGCCAAACATATTTTGTTTACAATGTTATATGATGCTTCATTATTGTATTACTGGTGAATGGTTTTCTTTTACTTTAAAATTATGCAAATAATAAGAGCCTATAAATTTTTCCCAGTTTTTTAGAGAAAAGAGAATTGTTTTAAAAAAAAATTAACACATCTTTCATAAAGAAAACATTGACCTTTATTACATAGCAACAATTTTATATTATAAAAACAATAACAAATGTCAATGAAAAGAAAGCAAAAACAAAAAACGACAGGTATTACTGTACCAAGTTATGGAATTTATAAACTATTGTTGTTATGACACATCTAAGCATCATCACCTATGGAAAGCCAAAGAGTTAATTTTTGACCATCTGCGTTCCTTATAGTGGCCCTAACTCTGCCACTTGTACCAATGTGCTCCACTATGAGTTCCATGGGTGAACCACTCGAATCCTCTGGGGTCATACTCCTTTCTTCTGTCTCCTTTTGCTACAAAATGTACATAGCAAACTGTTACGATTTAGTGAAGGCGGATAAAAAACATAACAAAACACAACACAAACATCACAGTTACCAAGAAAATCATTACAGTTGAGCCTATCTCTAGCCCAAGAATAGTTTCAGAACTTGTGGCCCCAGTTCTAGGTATAAGACCTAGACCGATCATATAAGGGTTCCTAAGGAATATGATGAAAAGAACAATTATAACCTGGCCCAATGAGATACTCTAGGTTTCAGACCCAAAAATTTTCAAAGCATGTACAGTAAAGCACCAGTACAACGAACTTCATTACAACGAACATTTCATTAGTACGAACAAACCATTTGGTCCCGCCAAAATGCTATACTTTCACATGTAAATAATTTTCAGTAGTACGAATTTTTCGCTTAAAATTTACGGTCGATTTATAAAACATTCGCTTTAACGAACACCTTTTGCGCTTCACGAATCCAAAAATTTTGGTAGTAATTTTTTGTAAACGGAAATGAAATTAACTTTTCGCATCCACAAACGCCGTGGACACTTACGAAAACATAAACAATTTCACTGGTATTCTCATAGATGTTGCAGTTCTTTGGTGGTGTAGTTGGTCACAAGCTTTTGTGTTGGCTGATGCAACTAGCGCTTGCCGGCGGTTCAGTGGAGAACTACATTAGCAGCAGCTGATACTACAGTACAACGTGGTGCGACAAAGTGCTTTACACGGAAAAACAATTAAGAAGTGGTAGTCGTAAACTGTTCGGCGATGTTTGGAGGGAAGTATATGAGTCTGTTATCTCAGCTCTCGCTCTTACATCAACACTCCTCTCTCTGTTTAGCTCAGCCCTCCCCAGTAAACAACNACACTACAATTACTGGCATATTTAAAATCGTACACTTCTACAATTCCAAGTGGTTTATTGATGAAACAAATTGTGATGCCTGAAATCTTTGATTTCAGTATAAAGAACTTCATTATAACAAACAAGTGGTAATTTGGGTCCCTTGGAGTTTGTTATAGCGAAGCTTTACTGTATGTTCAATAAACTAAATTTGTGGTGGTTTACTTACGCTAGTGTCTAAAGTAATATTTTAATAAGGTATGGATGAGGGCCAGTTTTCTTCAAGACAATGATTAAAAGAAGGAAAGAACAGCCTGTGTTGACATCAGATGAGCAGGGATTTTTTTTTTTTAATTTTGACCATGCAGTGGGAATCACACTGATAATTTCAAATTCGGTTTTTTAAAATTTTATTTTTGTATTGTATTTGCAAGGATACATTTCGTAGATTCTAACTTCTTCATTCAAAAATAACCTATAATCTCACAGCACAGCAACATCAATAGCACCTGGATGTTTACTACCATCTAAAATTCTGGTCTCGTTTTTACTGATAGAATACTACAATTCTAATTTGTCTTTAGCATTAGTCAAAAAGTTACATTCAGGTTGTACCTAAGTAATGATCAACTAGGATCCTAAATGACCACACCTCTCCTAAGCATTCAGACATTGCACCATGGAAAACAGCTTTTGGGCATAAGGCCCCAATTACAGCATCATCAGAACATCTAGGAACAAAACAGGTGGTCCTGGAAAGGTCTACAATCCTACAACACCCTACCTCTGATGGTAGTAACTTCCTCCCGATTTACTGCTAGAAAGGAGGTTTCATGATGCAACACACAAATAGAGTTCTTCAACTTGAAAGGTACAACCACAAAATCGTACAACTTCCATTCAACATCCTTCTTGACTATGACTGTCCTCAAAAATTTGACATGAGCATATTTATAAATGATAATAAACTTGTACTAGACTAATCGGAATAGGCAAAAGGTACCCGTCTTTATCAACTACTTGAGCCAAATATTGTAACTTCAATTTTAATTCTTCGGGTGAGACCAAAACTGATGGCAACTTATGTGACGTACATTGGTGTAATATTTCCACTCTAAACACATTATGGATCTGTTTATCCATAAGGGCTGCAAGTAAAAGTTGGGTTTGAAGGACATTCAAAAGTTTTATTATACTTGTGTTACTGTCTTCCAAGACCTTTCTGGAAGAATTTAGATGTTTTGTGATATTATTAAATTTTGTTTGTTCTTTACCAAAAAGTTCTGAGACTACATTATTGACTACTGCAAATTGATTAGAAATATTGGCCACGGCTAAATGATTCATCAACACTTGTTGATTTATTGATTTGAGGTGACCTGTTAACTCCTGTTCATTTGATTCATTGATTCGAGGTGACCTGTTGACTCCTGTCCATTTTTATACAAACTGTCCACCTGATTTACAGTAGCTATGTCACAACACCTGCTCATGATCTCCCCGAGGATGATTAAACCTTATTTAGATATAAAATATTCCTGAACTTCTACCAGGTTTTTTCCTGCTGCTTTATTTATGGTGGGGCCACAGTGGCTGAGTGATTAGCCTGCTCACCTCCCACCAAGGCGAACCAGGTTCAATCCCTGTGGTCGGGTCATCGGATTTTCACATGTGGGAATCGTGTCAGACAATGCCGCTGGTCGGCTGGTTTTCTCGGGGATCTCCCGTTTCTCTGTCAATATCCGCTGCATTACTGGCAAGCTTTTGTGACCATGACAACTAAAAATTTAAAGGAACATATGAAGCGTATACTGTCACCTTGGTCATCGGCTGGAAATGTGCACCTGCCACCATCCCAACGGCAATAGTCTCTGCAGCTATATAGGGCATCCAATCCCGCATGAGCGCCAACCACAACAGGATGGCAAGGGCCACTGTCGTCTAGGAATTGTACAGCACCAAAAGGTCCTGACCAGCAGATTGGTGTCAGGTTATAACTGAGGTCACGGGTGTCTTTCCTATAACCCACAATTTACAAAGTGTCAAATCACATTTCGCCAAGCAATATTCTTCAAAAAATAATTTGGGTTGCAAAATTAGGTCCTAAACCAAATTCTCTATCCCCTCTTATTTTAACTCCCTTTGTTTTTTGGCCTGGAATTATTTACTTATTAATCTTTAATCATTTTGCATAGCCTTTTATCAGAAATAAATGGAGATTACTGCATGGCAGCAAAACAACAACAAAAAAAACAGGGCTACATACACAAATGACGTTTGTTGGATACATGCAGTGTGACATGTAACATTTTTGTACTGAACTACAAAATTCAATTCCGCGCCGCTCCACCATATTGGATGAACAACATGATTACTGTATCGCACCGCTAACATTTTCTGGCCCTCCGGCATGGATGATTGCAGTTTTACACAATGTAATGCACTGCAATTAATGCCCAACATTCGTGAACAACCAGTTACAGTTCAAAAACAGTCAATTCGGTTTGGGAATTGTAAACTGAAAATGTATTTACATACGGCACCTGATGAACTAAATTCGTATTTTCCAGTTGCCTGTTTTCAATAAACGGCCGGATCGGTAAATATTCATGGTAACTTCGCTTGTGTGAACAAGCAAAAATGTATTACTCGTGTTGGGAAATTCGTACAGTTAAAGGAACTACTAACTAATTGTAATGGCCTAATCTGCAAACCAAGGCCTCAAGATGGCTGCAGCTACGCTTGAACTGCAATATGTCATTTTTTATTTCCTTTTATCTTAAGTCAATGAAGCAAGGGAGTTGTATGAAGCATCATGCAACGATGAATCAAAGTTAGAAGACTTTGAAATACTGTTCATCAAAGTAAATGGAAGAATAAATTAATTACCGGCCAATTTCTTTGCGCTTTGCGCCAAGCCACCGATAGAGGTAGCTATTGACATGTAGGAAGTGAAGCAAGAATTCGCTACATATGAAGCTGTATTTTGCGAATTACACAAGATTCACAACAAGTAAAAGCTTAAAAGGGCAGAGGTCGCATCCAATAGCATAAATGATAATGCTTCTAGAAAGTGTGTGTTGAATCAAGTCCCAGTGTTGCCAACTTTTAGCGGTAATAGGGCTGAGTGGACTGGTTTCACCGAATTGTTTAAATTCAATGATTGGTGATGCCCTACATTTAACCAAAGTGCAGAAAATCCATTATTTACTAAGTTGCCTGAAGGGCGAAGTTCGTGATTTGGTAAGTAATATACCAGTTACTGATAAAAAGTTACACTGTGATGTGGGAAATGTTGGAAAGCAAATTTAAAAACCTGCGAATCACTGCCACAGTTCACGTTCAGAAAATTTTGTATCTTCCAGCTGTGGACAGCCGCAAAGAAGGGGCAGTCACAATTCATAACTGGTGTACAGGAGAACTTAAATGTCTTAAAGACAAACAATTTTCCGGTGGATGAATGGGATTTACTGCTTTTCAACATACTATTAGGGAAACTGGATACACTTCTTAGACAGGCCTTTGAGATGTCGCAAGATGATGACATACCATCATACACACAGCTCATAAAATTTCTTGAATGAAAGGCTATTTGCAGAGGAGCATGTCCAACTAATTGCAGTAAAGGGACAGGTGAACACTCAGCACCAGAAGATTGCAGGCAACAAGATATCCTTCATCAAACACCTCTCAGCATCTAGCCAGTCCTCCCAAGACAACTCTAGTATCAGTTCAGGACGTAGGTGGAAAACAAAAGTGTCCAGAATGTGATGGTAACCATGCTTTGCACAGATTTCAGACATTTCTGTGGAAGTCGTCAGGAGAAAGGCGAAAGTGTGTAAAGGATAACAGGTTGTGCTTCAATTGTCGTAGCATCTAGTTGTTGGTCGAAATATCCATGTCAACGCTGTCGTGAATCTCATCATACACTACTTCATGTTAGTGACAGTGCTATACGTAATTAGTTCCATATATTCTCCGCAGCTCCGTCTTACCAGTAGAGCTGTGATTCTCAAAAAATCACCAGGAGTTACCATCAGTACAAGTTGCCACTCGGACTCTTGGGCACTTCAATGACTTGCCACTAGCAGATCCTGAATTTGCCACGCCTAGTGCAATTGAAATGTTGTTTGCTGAGATAGTGGCTGAGGTTATGACAGGACCTAATCCTTTAATAGAAAAAGCTTAAATTGGGTAAAACTGTAAAAAAAAATTTTATTATAGGACATTTCCATTTCAACAAATTTTTGAATTTTTTTATACCCTTTTTGAGAGTCTAAAACCAGTGATATAAAAAAATGACAGCCTCTCCTTTAGCTGTCACAGCTATTTTTAGTTTATGATGCACATGATTTTAGTGTTGTTAGGCATTCACGCCAAATTCTGTACCTCCTGTGAATTTTGTTTGAATTTAATGAAACAGAAGTTAGTTTGCTCAAAACAAAGTGCTCTTAAATGTTGGGTCATAATGCATGTTCATTGTGTATTTAGGTTGTAAAAATTTTGTAGCACTAATTTGAGTCATTATTATTTTTTTCTGACTGCGAGGTCATTTTTCACCAAGAAGGGGACATAACACCAAAACTAGGGATGGGTCGTTTTGGTTCTTCGGTTCCATTTTATACCAGTTTTTGAGGTTTGACTCAGAACCTGTTTTAGGTTAACAACTACCCTGTTTTCGTTTCTACACAGCAATGGCAAAACTCTGTTGTTACAAAAATAACTACCGTATTTACTCGCATACAGTACAGTGCGCCCTTTTTTCCCATAGCAAAGGAAAAACTTTCTGGGGTGCACTATACAAGGGAAAAAAAGGAGTGGTAGTCGTAAACTGTTCGGTGATATTTAGAAGGAAGTGTAGGGAAGAAATCTGTTATCTCATGTCTCCTTCTTCCATCATCACTCCTCTCCCTTCTCTCTCTTTATCACTCAGCCCTCTCCAGTAAGCAACACTGCAAGCCGATTGATACATTCCTCCAAGCCTTCTTTGTTTCCGTGTAAGCCAAAGGATAAACAAAATTCCATGGTTGAGAGGGGAGGGGAGGTATAAAGGAATGACACGTCACAGTCTGCTCTCCACTCTGTATGTGATCTACAGGATGATGGAGCGCTAGATCGCTTGGTCAACCTTATTGTGTAAGCGAACTGACACATACTCAGGGGTGAAATCAGGCGGCTAAAAAACACTTCTGCTTTTCATTCGGTTAGCTAAACAGTTATTTTATTGCGTCATTACGTCACTCATTATATTGGTATGGTACACTGCACTCTTGGGTTCCGCTTCTCATCCCCCTTCCCTTACCCGTCAGAGGCCTACAGGTCAGATTTTTAGTTCATAAACGTCGGGGAAAAGTGGTTGGATTTGGAGGCGCGGTTACTTAACTGAGCTGCCACTGTGTGCTGGTTTCGTCTTGGCTTCGCGTCCCAGGAAGTCGTGTTGGGGTGTCTCTCGGCGACCTCGATGCCCGTCCCGCGATGTCTCTCCGGTGCTTAAGTCCCGGCCATCCAACTGGGTCGCACCCCTGGCGCTGACCCCGCGTCTCTTGAGTCCTCGCGATCGACTGATCTCTCCCCCTCCCTGCTGGACTATATCCCGTCTCCTAGAGGAATTCCCTATGTCATTGGTGACCCGATTTACGTCAAAACTTCGGCATGCGTCATTGGAAAGAAATATTTGGGTGACGTCGGTATGAGCATTTGATGCACGTTATGGCAGGTTGTGAAATCGTCGCTCTGTTCTCTGGCTAGACGCGTCATGCGTCAAATCCCCCCAGCAAATGCGATGTGGAATAATCTGCTATTGTGGTTGGATATCTGTATCGGTTACGGTTCTGTGCGGGCGCATATGTGATAGAGCGCGTACTGTGGCCCTAGGGCGGCCGTTCTAACCTCCCCTTTGCGGTCGCTTGCTTATTCACATGTCGCCCACGGACAGCTGACTCCCTCATCCCTCTCTCCCTTCTCCTATCTTTGCTTTGACCTACTTTTGGGTAAATACCTGCGAAGGTTAATGGCTCTCCTCGTTTCTACAGCGGAGTGGGTGGAAGGGGGGTGTGCGGTGGAACCCAGAATCTTTTACATTTTCACATTACATAACAATTACAAACACTCTTACATCCTGTCACTGGTCGGCACACATGCCTTGGATAGACATATTTATAGCACTATCACTGGTCGGCACACAGGCCTGTTTTAACAAAGGCAAGACACACAATAACACTCTACTCAATTCCCTATGGCCTGGGTTACCCCCACTGCTCCAGTGGCGACACGCTCCCCTTAATGCAGCTGGGGGCCCTGGTTCCTACTTTACACATGGCACTGAGAAATGAAACACTCCAGGTGAGCTTATTATTATCTCATGTCTTGGCGGTAATAAACACTTGGTGAACACTTGGTAAACATCTTAACACACGGTCGGCACCACATAATATACACTGTCGCACTGGTTCTTCGGCCGTTTGCTGTCAGCGGGTGACACTCGGTAGACATTCTACCTCACGTCACACAGAGTCTGTTACTAGTGATGTCTTCGCGGCCCCTGGACCTGTGCGGGGCCGGTATGTGTGCCGATCTTTGTAGAGAAGGTGCCCCTCCTGGTCTCTGCAACTACGCCACGGCTGGATCCTTCTGGCGTGGTTTTCGTCTCCCACTGGCACTGTATCCTTGTCGCCCGGCGGAACACGAGGGGGCCCCTCGTCGCCAGGTGCTCGGGTGTCGTCTGTGAGGGTTGATGGCTTGTCATCGGGCTGGCCGCTGTCGCCCGGTACATCCTCTCGCCCTGGATCCTCCCTTGGGTTCGACTCCCTGTCGGTGATGACTCGTAGAGTGTGTACTGTGATCGCTCCCGGCGTGCAGGGGGCGACCTCGCCCCCTCGTTCCTCACTTCTTCCCCTCACGACGTTGCTGCCTATTCTCTCCACCTGCCCCTCGTCATCCGCAACTTCCTCCCCACGTGTCGTCGCTAGCTGTCTTCCCGCGTCACCAGTCACTTTTTCCTGCCTTCCCGTCTCTTCCCGTTTCTTGCCCGTGCCCGGCTTATCATTATCCCGGTCTCCTCGCTCTCTCTCTGCGCGCTCCCTCTCGTTCGCGTGGCTCGGCGCGGTTTCCCAGTTTTGCCTGACGTGACCAGGCGTTCCCGCAATCCAGGCGGAGAACTGTTGTGGCGAGGCCCGCACTGTAGGGCTCGGCCGCGCTCGCTTCGGTATCTGTCGGTTCCTCATTGCTGCCCTTCTTGCTCGCTATTTTGCGCGTGAATGGTACACGGCGGATTTCTTCTGGGGCGTCTCTTGTATTTCTCCTGGGGCCCTGAGCGCGTGGCTCGGTTATAGGGCGTATCTGGTCCTGTGCTATCTTCCGTATTTTCCCCATCTCGTCCTCCGCCCAGTACATATTACCTTGGTGCCCGACTACGACATATGGCCCTTCCCATTTCGGCGCAAATCCCGCACAGTATTTATCACTGGCTCGGCTTAAGGGATGGTTATGTAATAGTACATGTCTGCCCTCGGGCAGGTGGTGTCCGCTGCCTGCTTGCTCTAGGTATTTACTTAGGATGTATCGTTGTTGGTTTCTCCTAGCGGCACCTGTCCTCCTGATAGCTTCCCTTCTTATCTCCTCGGGGGTAGGCAGTTCTGTAGCCGCCGTTTCCCACCGCCATTCTCCGGGTCGTCGGAGGTTGTACACCAAGATCAGTTGGCTGGAGGACGTTCCCAGGA
Organism: Clitarchus hookeri; assembly: GCA_002778355.1. Lineage (NCBI taxonomy): Eukaryota > Metazoa > Arthropoda > Insecta > Phasmatodea > Phasmatidae > Clitarchus > Clitarchus hookeri. The sequence continues at coordinate 65,175 of NQII01000998.1, read as the reverse complement.
CGGCATTGTACCTGCGTCGTAACGTGTACAGGATTTCCGGGAGTGCCACGTCCCACTGCGTGTGGTTATCCCCCGTCCTAATGCGCATGTTTTTTTTAGTTCCTGGTTCCTGCGTTCAGTAGGGTTTACCTGGGGGTGGTATGTCTGGGTCGTCCAGCTTTCCACCCCCCATGCCTCNCCTCGCAGGCCTTTGCCCATTTCACGCCCGTAAATTGGGATCCATTGTCTGTTAATACGCACTTTGGGTATCCCCATCGGGGAAAGACTTCCCGCTCCAGCTGTCAAATGATTGTGTTCACTTCCTGATTGGGTATCGGGAATGCTTCTGTCCACCGGGAAAATTGGTCTGTTACGACAAGGAGATACCTTTTCCCTCATGGTNCTTCCTGATTGGGTATCGGGAATGCTTCTGTCCACCGGGAAAATTGGTCTGTTACGACCAGGAGATACCTTTTCCCTCGTGGTGTCCGGGGATAGGGGCCCATAATGTCTGTGGTGATGTGGGTCCAGGGGGTTTCCGGTTGTCTGGGCGTATATCGCCTCTTTGGTATGGGGTAAGCCTTGTTTTCACTACACGTCTGACATCGGGCGATGTGTTCCCTGATGTCACAGCTGACTCCGTGCCAGGTGTACCGGTTGGTCAGGGCCCTTAATGTCTCGTGAAACCCCGGGTGTCCCGCGTGGGGGTGATCATGGTGGTGCTTGCAAATGCTGGTCCAGAGTGCATGGGGAACCCAGATTTTCCACTGACCTGTTCGTGGGCGTGTTCTTGCCCAGATGACGCCATATCTTTCTTCGTACCCGTCGGGATATTGTTTGATTAGTCCCGGTAATGCGGGATCGGCCTGCTGTTGGTCTTATACAAGTTCTCTGTTCTCGCGGAACTTAATCAACTGTAACCTCGGGGTATCGGGCTGCGGTCGCTTTGGGGGGGAGGGGGGTAGCATATGTTCCCAGTCCTCGGCTACTCTTTCTTCTGCAGCTGTCTGCGGCCGGCGGGATAATGCGTTGGGGAGCTCGTTAGTAGTTCCCGGGCAATGCTCTATCGTGAATGTAAATTACATTAGGAACAGCGCCCACCTCCCTAATTTCGCCCGCTCGCTACTCCAGGTTCTCAGCCAGGTAAGGGCCTTGTTGTCGGTTCGGAGAATGAAGGGCCTATCTTCCAGGTAGTACCGATATTTGCGAATGGCCCAGATCACTGCAAAACATTCTTGTTCGTTACTGTGGTAACGCTGTTCAGTCTCGTTCAACATTTTGCTGGCGAACGCTATCACGCGTCGCTGGTTTTGTGATTGCTTCTTATATAAGACTGCGCCCATTCCAGTCCCGCTGGCATCCGTTTGCAAGATTAGGGGGATCTCGGGTATCGGCCGATAGAGCATGTCTATTTCGCTATATCGTGCCTTTAACTTTTGAAAGGCGCTTTCATGTTGTTCGGTCTACTTCCAGCGAACTGTTGTGGGTAGGAGTGCGTTGAGGGGGGCCATAAGGGGGGCGACATCTTTTATAAAGTCATGGAGCCAATTGCATAGCCCCAGAAACCGTTTAAGTTGTCTTCGGTTATTTGGTACTTTGGCCTCCTCGATTTCTCGCACTTTTTCCGCCTGTGGACGATTTCCCTCCGGGGTAATTAGGTGCCCTAAGTATTCGACCTGTGTTTTCCCGAAGTGGCACTTCTCCATTCGGCATGTAAGCCCATGGAGCTCAAAGCGTTCCAGCACTTTTCTCAGGTGTATTTGGTGTTCCTCCCATGTACGGGAATACACTATTACGTCATCCAGGTATGCTAAGCAAAACTGGCCGCTGTAGCCTGTCAGTACCACTGCTGACATTAATTGCTGGAAGGTGACGGGCGCGTTCTTCAGCCCGAAGGGCATTACGCGAAACTGCAGAGTTTCGCCCTCTGGGGTGGTAAAGGCTGTATACTTCCGGGACCCTGGGTGTACTGGGAATTGCCAGTATCCACTGCGCATGTCTAGGGTGGAGAATATGCGCGCGTGCCCTAGGTCATGAAGCATATTCGCCATGTTGATGGTGGGGGGAGCTATGGGATAGGTGACATTATTCAAAGACTGGTAGTCGACGCAAAACTGGAGTTCTCCGTCTTTCTTTGGTACAAGCACTACCCTGGCATTGTATGGTGGGTCAGTTGGTTCTACTATCCCTTGCTCCTTCATCTCGGCCACTTGGTCTAAGATAATTTTCCTTCGGCAGGCTGACTGGTTACCTGGGCAGCAGTATATGGGTCGAGGGTCGGTAAGCCATATCTCGTGTTGGATGGCCGTGGTCTGTTTTAACCGGGTGGATTTTTCGAATATAGTTACATGTGAGTTCAGGATCTGTAACAGTGCTTGGAGTTTGTCAGTCTCTAGTTGGTGGTTCACCTCCTTGTCGCAAATTTCTTGTGATTGGGGTGTTTTTATCGGGGCCTCCCAATTTATAACCACGTGTCTTGTCTACCTAAATATATACGCTTTTGCCAGCAGTCAATTATACACCCTTGTCTCGTCAGCCATGGTTGTCTCAGAATAATTTCTTCCACTAAGTGTGGAGCGCAGAAGAAATCTGTTTCTATCGTCTCTACACTTGTGGACACTGGCAACGTGATTCTCCCCTCTATCATTAATCGTGACTCGGTTTGTGCCATCTGAATTATGCGGGGTTTTTTTTTTTCATTCCCTTTTTCTGTTCTGTGGTTAGCAGCTGGCTTTTAATAACATTCCCGGCTGCGGCAGTGTCTAGGACCGCCTTAACATTGAGGCTATCGATTCTGACTTCGATCCGGGGAGCTGGAGTTTCTGGATTTGAATCGCTTAGGGTTAAAATTTGTCCCACCCTTTTGTCTACGCCAGGGGCGACGGGTGACTCGCAGTCTCGGCGTGCACATTTCCCGGCTCTTCGCGCTTCTGGCGGTTCTTGCTCCCTGTCTCAAGGGAGGAGTCCCAGGTAGCTTTCTCCCTCTCGGCAGTTATGCGGGCTTTCACGATAGGGCAATCGCGATGGAAATGTTTCTCAGGGCAGTACCAGCACGGGGGTATGTTTGCCCCTTGGCTTCTAGCGGTTTGGCTATTCTCGGTCATCCGCACTGGGCGGGCGTTCGAGGGGGCGGTTGGCAGGCGTGTTGCAACATCTGTTTTACACATTTTGTGATAATCGGTCTCCGCTTCTCGGGCTCTCTCTACCAGTTCCTCCATTCGTGTGGCCCGCGGGTATCGCAGAGCACTCCGTATGGCTGGTATTAACAGCTTAGTGATTATGTGCACCCCCTCCGCCTCTGCTCCGTCTGGCGCGATACATGAATATATCTGCGCCTTCCTTCGGATAAAAATCTCTACTTCCTCCCGGCGGTCCTGCTTTTGCGTATAAAAGTCAGTTCGTAGCTCCGTTAATATGTCTTCCCCTGCGAATTTGCTGCTCATGCGGGTCACAAATTGTTCCTACGTTACTACAAATTCGCCATACCTGTTCCACCAGGTGAGGGCTGCTCCCTTTAACTGCTCCCGTGCTTTGTAAATCCATTGTTTCCTGGGAATCCCCCCGGCCTGAAATTCGCGTTCGCAACTTTTTATGAACTTTTCCGGGTCCTCATGTGGTCTCCCTGAGAATTCCGGTAATACCACCTCTTCTGCTATCCTTCGCTCCTTTTCTACCCGGTTTTCAGTCGTTCGGCTCGGGTTGGAAGGGAGTTCCCAGTTCATCCGGCCTTGGCATACCCCGCAATAGTATACCCAGCCCCTCGTGTCCTCGGCTTCTTCGGGCCATCCCAAACACGCGTTGTGAAATGACTGTATACAGGTAGCGCATTGAGTGCGGCGTGTGCTGCGTCCCGGGCAATCCAGGAAGTCACAGTGCTTCTGCTGTTCCTGACACTCAAAGCATCTGTATTCTGTCCCTCGTGTTGGCCGGAAACTGTCTGGCCAGCCAATACACCCGTTACAGTGGCGTCGGGGGCAAGTGCTTCACCGGACCATGTACAGTCCTGTAACGTGGCATAGCGGCATATTGCACCGCTCCCTTGGGTCCCCTCTTAAGGTGCTCTGTGTCTGATGGTTATGTGGTGTTGTCTCGGACTTTCTCGCTTCGCTCGCTTCGCTCCCTTCCCGGGGTGTTTGGACCCGCATTGTTTCTAAACTCCGCGCTCGTCTCCGGTCAGTATTCCTTGTGGGCGGATTGAATAGATTTGCTTCATCTGGTGAGGGCGCCACCGGGTTTTTACAGACTCCCGGAAGTCTCGGACATAACGGCTATGTGGTAGAGAATGCGCTCTCCTAATCTTGGGGTTTTAGACAGGGTTCTTGTTTGCATCTCTACAGACGTAAACTGGCCACGCATTGCGGTGCCAAATTGACACGTCACAGTCTGCTCTCCACTCTGTATGTGATCTACAGGATGATGGAGCGCTAGATCGCTTGGTCAACCTTATTGCGTAAGGGAACTGACACATATTCAGGGGTGAAATCAGACGGCTAAAAAACACTTCTGCTTTTCATTCGGTTAGCTAAACAGTTATTTTATTGCGTCATTACGTCACTCATTATATTGGTATGGTACACTGCACTCTTGGGTTCCGCTTCTCATCCCCCTCCCCTAACCGCCGGAGGCCTACAGGTCAGATTTTTAGTTCATAAACGTCGGGGAAAAGTGGTTGGATTTGGAGGCGCGGTTACTTAACTGAGCTGCCACTGTGTGCTGGTTTCGTCTCGACTTCGTGTCCCGGGAAGTCGTGTTGGGGTGTCTCTCAGCGACCTCGGCGCCCGTCCCGCGATGTCTCTCTGGTGCTTACGTCCTGGCCGTCCAACTGGGTAGCACCCCTGGCGCTGACCCCGCGTCTCTTGAGTCCTCGGGATCGACTGATCTCTCCACCTCCCTGCTGGACTATATCCCGTCCCCTAGAGGAATTCCCTACGTCATTGGTGACCCGATTTACGTCAAAACTTCGGCATGCGTCATTGGAAGGAAATATTCAGGTGACGTCTGTATGAGCATTTGATGCACGTTATGGCAGGTTGTGAAATCGTCGCTCTGTTCTCTGGCTAGACGCTTCATGCGTCAGGAAGAGGCAACGTTATTTTTTAGAGGTGTCACATTCCAGCACGGCAAAAAAAACTAGCATGTCACTTCATAAAAGAAGCAAAAAAAAGGATGCCGGCCTCCCAGTTAATGCGTAAAAGAAGCAAAAAGAAAAAGGAAGCCGGCCGCCCACCGCAGTTGTTGATGTTCTTTTAACGCCATGAGTTACTTAATTAAAGTATTTTCCAAACATATCACAATCACCACATATTAATGTAAAAAAAGAATCATTTGTTACTTACTAACCTTAAATAAATTTAATACAACAAGTTTATCTGTATGCATTTAATCTTATCTTCACACTTTATTGTTCAATTCTTCCACAGGTTAAATAAAACATTCAATGAATTTTACGTGCATTGGCTTAATGAAGTTGCAAGCAAAAGGCAAGTATTCAATATAGAACCGAATACTGGAACCAATATTTAAATTGTAGAATCGGTACCGGAACTGGAACCAATATTTTTTGTTATTCGACCCATCCCTAACCAAAACCATTTCTTGTTTGCAGTAACTATGGTAACAGGTAAGTCTGTTGATGGAAAAAAATTAAGGTGTTATTCCCCCATTTTTATTTATAAGCTTTCAAAAATGGGAAATTTTTTAAATTTGTGAAATTTAACATGTTATAACTTTTATGAGGGAAAGGGAAAAATAATTACCTTAGCACTATATAAAGTTCTTCTAGAGTACAACAGCATAATAAAATTTGATGAAGGTTGTTGTAATGTATAATCTATGGAAATTTGTATGTTGTGGAACTGGTTGTGTTGTATCAATCTGGCTGATGGAGTGAGAGGATGCACACCTGTGTGTGAGGAGTTGGTCACGATGTTGTAGTGTAAAACAGCAAATGTAACCATGTAGTTATGGTTTTATTATTAAATCTAAAATGACATCTATTTTATACATGTTTGTATTAGTCTAAACCCTCTGTACTGAGGTTATAATAGTGGTGACGAGGGAAACATTTTTGTGAGCAAGTGCATTGGTTGCCAAATTACGTAGTCTCGTCAGTTTTTGTACAATGGTGAAGAGAGGGTAATCAAGATCGTGGGTTCCATGGGGACGATAAATTAATTTTATTTGATAAATTTTAGTGTGTATAAGGAAAGACTGGAAATGTATTTTCTGGCGAATGGTATTGGTGACGGAATGCAAGGTGCCGGTACTTATTAATACTATTGGAGTGGAAGCTTACAAAAACCTTAGAAATTTATGTTTACCCGATTCTCCTACTGGTGAGTCCTATGATGATATATGTAAACTGTTGATGGGTCAATTTTGACTGAGGGTTTCTGTGTTCCTGGAGAGGATAGAGTTTTATAATGTTTTTCAAGGACAGGGCAAAAGTATTAACTCATATTTTGTATGGTTAAAAAATGCTGCGAGGACATGTGAGTTTGGAATTAGATTGCAAGATGTTTTAGAGGACCAGTTTGTGAATGGAGTAACAAACATGCCAATTTTGGATCGTGTTTGTGAGGAAGACCACATAAAGTTCTTGAAGCAAATTTTGGAATAGCATTGAATAAAGTATTTTCAGTGAAACAGTCCAAGAAGCCTTCATCAACATAGTGTCCATTAGGAAGACAGCTTCGGCAAGGTCCACCAAGGATAAAGGAAGTGTTCTGTGCTATGCTTGTGATGAAGTTGGTCACTACTCTTCTAGCTGTAAATTTAAAACTTATGTAATTTATGCCAAAATGTAGGGCACTTAGATAAGGTATGCTTCTCGGAAAAAAACTTAACAACGGTAATTTTGTGGAAACAGGGACATGAAATAACACTGTGGGGGTTGTTGTTGAGGAGGGTAGTCTTGCTGCTAGTGTAGACCAGTAAGTTTAATTAGATTATATGGACTTGTTCAATACAAATAAAACATTTGTAGCTGATCCAATTATAATACAAGTGGAAGCCAGTGAGAAATTGTTAGAGTTGGAAGTAGATTCCAGTGCAGGAGTCTTGTGTTTATCCCTCAAAATTTTCTGATATTGCACTTAAACCAAGTAAAGTTAAGAACATTTGATTGCAGTGAGGTTATACCACTTGGAGAAATTAGTTTAGAGATTAGGTATGGTGAATTACGAGAGAAATGTTCTTTTTTTGTCATCAGAAATGGAGTGAGGCCCTTGCGTAGAAGGGATATGATGGAAATTTCAAATTCAAGTTGTTACGGTGAATCGTGTTAAATGTTGAAGAACTCATAGATGGTTTAGCCAGTGAATTTAATGATTTATTTTCATATACATTAAGTACCTAGAAGTTTGAAAAGGGTAAGTTACAGGTTAAGTATGATGATGTTCCTGTTTTTGTTAGACCTAAGTTAGTGCCTGTTACATTTAAAGAAAAGGTGAATAAAGATATAAACAGTTTAGGAGAACAAGGCGTTTTGACACAAGTTGAAACTAGTGAATGGAGTACACCCCCTGAGCAATATCCATTTACGTGCTGATTACATGACTACAGTGAAGAGAGATTTAGAAAATGTTGGATCATCCATTGCCAAGGATATATGAAGTTTTCTCAAAAATATGTGGTAGTCAGGGGTTCTGTAAATTGGATTTTTACCATGCTTATAATTGTCTTGAACTAGAGGAGGAAACAAGGTATTTATTAGCATGGAGTACAACCAAAGGAATTTTCCTCCCAAATAGGTTACCATTTGGGGTTAAGCTGGTCTGTAGTATTTTCTAAAGTAAAGTTGAATATGTTTTACAAGGTTTGGTTCAGGTGGCCATTTTCTTTTGACGATGTGGCTGTGGAGGGGAGGAACGTGAAGGAGCATATAAAGAATTTAAGGAAAGTTTTTGGGAGATTGCAGGGAGCTGGGTTTGTGTTGAACAAAGCAAGGTGTAAATTTTTTCAAATACAAAAATTTAGTATTTAGGTTATGTTATTGATGCTTTGGAACTGAAAGTTATCCTTAAAAGGTGGAAGTAATAATGGAAGCTAAACGCTGATTGAATTTTTCTGAAGTTAAAAAGCATATACTGGTTTATTGAATTATTATGGACAATTTTCTCCTAACCTTTGTACAATCATAGTACTCCTTTATAACTTGTTACAGAAGGGAATAGAATTTAGCTGGTCAAACGAGTGTGACGAAGCTTTCATTAAATCTAAATAAATATTAACTTCAGATCTAGTACTTTTGCATTATGATAAAAATTTTCCTTTGAAATTGATTGTGATGAAAGTGCTGTGTCAGGGTAGGTGCCGTGTTAGTTCATGTATTGCCCAATGAAGACGAGAGAGACCTATTTGTTTTGTTTCCAAATCCTTATCAGAAGCTCAAAAGCGCTATTCAGTAATACATAGTGAAGTATTGGCTACACAGGATGTTCTGGAATTAGTGGCCGTAAATTTAATGGGCGATAGATAACGCGAAAACAAGCATATTGTGTCAAGGACCATGTGTCTGGAAATTCCACCCTGCAATGTTGCAGGCGCAAACATAAGTGCGCTCATTTGAATTCTGCACACACCTAGGTGCCAACCCAGTGGCTGAGAGGACAGGCAATCACAGCACAGTGAAGTATCACGTTCAGGGTGGAGGATATTTTTCAGCTAGACAGACGCACAGCAACCGCAGTCCGGTGTACAGCACAGTGGATGGGTGGTTGTGGTTTGTTTACGTGTTTGGCTTCGGACGATTAGTGCAGTGTTTACAGTTGACAGTTTAGTCCATACAAGTTTGTGATTACAAATTTGGTGAACAACAATGGTATGGCAGCATTTACATTCAATGAGATGGCTGATATGCACTTAGTGTATGGGGAGACAAGAGGTAATGCAGCAGAAGCAGTGCGCATTTACCAAGGGTGCTATCCGAACAGACATTTACCAGATAGGAGGACCTTCATACGTCTTGACCAGCGACTACATGACAGTGGGGGCCTGATTCCATGAAGAGTGGATGCTGTCACCAGGAGAACTGTCAGAATGCCCCATATTTCGAGGAAGATGTCCTGGAGCATATGGCCGAACAGCCATCAACTAGCACTCTGGCCATAGTGCACAACATGGAAGTTAGTAACAGCACCTTGTGGGAACAGCTGTTGCACCCTTACCACCGGTGGGGGCCATGGTGGCTGAGCGGTTAGGCTGCTTGCCTCCCACCAAGGCGAACTGGGTTCAATCCCCAGCCGGGTCACTCCTGGATTTTTGCTAATGGGAATAGTGCTGGACGATTCCACTGGTCTGCAGGTTTTCTTGGGGATCTCCCGTTTCCCCTTCCCTTGCATTCTGTCACTACTCCATTCTCACCTCATTTCACCCTCATCTGCTCTCAAAACCTCATTAAGAGCCGCCCAAATCTCTCAACTCAACTCTTACCACTGGCAAAATGTGCAGGCATTGTGGCCAGTCGACTTCCCGCAACGAGTGGCGTTTTGCCAGTGGTTTATTATACAACAAGGTCGAAAATCTCATTTCAGTGAATCAGTGTTTTCGTGTGACGAGGCAACGTTTACTTGCAACGGTGTGCTTAACAGGCGAAACAGCCACGTGTGGAGTGAGGACAATCTGCACGCAACTCACATCAACACTCACCAGCGGTGGTTTCAGGTAAATGAATCGTGAAATCATAAATGAACTTAGTCCATTAATCATGATTTTGAAAAAACTCAAAAAAGCTGTTTAATACCCGGTAAATGAGTGTGTGATTAACTGAAGCCATTGTTTCTACTTCAACTTTTAATTTTTGACAAAGTAACACAAAAAGTATAATGAAATTGTAGTTTTAAATGTATATTAACGTGTGTAAAATTAATGGACTTAGGCTGTTTTAACAATTTATTGATAGTGAATGTTGTGTAAACTATTATTTGTGCTTATTTCTAATATAAAAACAATATTTTTGCTCACAACCAAACATTAACATTTCTAATTTATATTGTTATAATTATAACACCCAAGTCACATCAAAGATCTGAAACAAGAATAATTCTTGTATTACATTAAAACATTATTTCTCCTTCTGTTCTTTATGAAATCTTTCATTTTAAATCTACAATAGTAACGTGACATAACCACACTTTCAGACTTACCTACCCTTTTTTCCAGTTGTCCTTGCAGGAACATCTTTCTTTCTGTTGTTTATGTATGGTGTCCCTGTTAACCATGAATGTTTTATTACATTCCTCCTTGAATAGGTACTTTCATTCCTTCTACCTTTCCTTTTTTTCGTCCTGTCATAGACAGCTTTATTTAGATCCGCCATCTTCATGCGCTAATATAATAATATATATAAAAAACAAAAGTTTAATGGTATGCTTTTCATTTTTGTTTTTATCATTAGGCATGGCATGGAGGAATATATTGTGGTATTGTGGTTTCTACTGTTTATTATCGCTTTTCCAGCACAGCATTAAAAGGACGTTAAATCCTGGACTGAAGTTCTTATAACGTTACATGCAAAAACTGCAAATTCAATATGTGAACAATAATATGCTGGACTTACATCCTGTTAACACCATCACATGCACCTACCTATAAAGAACTTATACACGTACTTACGTCAAAACAGCTGAAAGCAGGACTTAAGTCCTTTACCAATTCGTGATTCAAATATGTGGGCGGGCATTTCCCACAACTGTCTGATTGGGGCACATGTCCTTCCCCCACGACTCAACGGTAATGCCTATCTCAATTTTCTTCAACACATATTCTCGGAGCTCTTAAAAGATGTGCCACTAGCAGTAAGGAACAATATGTGGTTTCTGCATGACTTTGCCCTAGCTCACTTCACATGTGCTGTGTGACAGCATCTCAATGGCACCTTTTCCAGACGATGGGTGGGGTGTGGTGGACCGGCCATTTGGTCCCCTCATTTGTCAGACCTAACACCTCTGGACTTCTTTTTGTGGGGCTACATTAAATGCTAAGTCTACGTGACGCTGGTTAAAACGGAGGTGGAATTACACCACCACACCACATAACTGGCTTGCGAACAGCTATGTGATGCACCACGAGTGTTCACAAAAGTGCAAGACAACATGCCCCGGCGCTGTAACGTCTGCATTGAGGATGGTGAGCAGCACTTCGAACATCTATTGTAAAGGTGGCCCACTGGGTTGGCGCCTAGGTGCGCGCAGAATTCAAATTTGTGTGCTTATGTTTGCGCCTGCACCTTTGCAGGGTGGCATTTCTGAACACATGTTCCTCGACACAATATTCTTGTATTCGCGTTATCTACGACCCATTCAATTTACGACCACCAATTCCCGAACAACCTGTATATTGGGCGATTCATAAATTGTCAGTATTTAATTGGTTGCAGATTTACGATCTGTTCTGATCATAAACCCTAAATTACATTGTTTGGTAGTTATAAAGTGGTACTTGTGATGGACGTTAGCCGCCTTCAGCGGTGGGCTTTGTATTTATCTGAATTTGACTATGATATAGAGTATATTGATGGAAGATGTAATGTAACATATTTATTTTCCCGTCTACTGGTGGGTAATGGCTGTCCTGAGATGGAGGACTCATTTCACTTTGTAAATATGGTTAATTGGGTACCTGTAGATTTGAGTGATTTGTAGGAGTATATTCGGAGTGAAATTATTCTCCAGCAAGTTATTTGTTATTTAAATAATGGGTGGTGAAGGGCAGTTAGTTATCAATTAAAGCCATATTTTCATAAACGCACTGTGTTGTATGTAAATAAAGCGTTCTTTTTTGGGGTTATTGGATTGTGATAACTTGTTAAGCCTTAGAGTCACGTTTAACAGGAGCGTCATTGTAACCATATAGGGGCTTCTAAAATATTTATTTTATTATAACCAGTGCTTAAACTAAATGGGTGAAGGTATTTCCAATTAAGGAAATTGAACGCAGTTTGAAGAAGGGAATGAATTCAAAAAGATGATTTTAGAGAAGTTAAGAAAGAAAAATATTTTAACATTCCTGTTTTATGTACTGTTGATTTGAAACTTACAGAAAATATAGCTCATTTATTTGGAGCCCCATGAAAACATAGCAGAGTACTTAAAATAATTTCTTATACAAATACTGCCGATGAACGACAATGGATGTATTCCCTTCTTCAAACTACTGCCATTTCACTAAGGCAATATTAGATACAATAACTGAAAATAATGTAATGACTTTTTTTAATGCACTTGTCATTGAACAAAATCTACAAAATTACATAATTAAAATGAAAGAAAGGATATTTTCAGTCCAAATTATTATCATGTCTAGTCTTCGTCTTCTGCATCTCTCTCAGACGCTGTCATTGGCCAACTCAGTATTTTCTCATAAAACACCCTCTTCTCTTTTGGAATATATGCAATAATTTTTGCTATGTCTTGCATTTTCATCACATTGATGGGTAGTCTGTTTTTGTATGCTGTAGTTATAGGCAACATAGGACACATACCAGGTTTCAGGAGCAAGAAACTATATGTTACCAGTCCATCAATGTATTTTGAAGCTGCTACGTAACCCATAGAAGATGATCTGTATTTCAAATGTCTGTACTATGAAATCATGAATGTCAGTATTTTCTTTACAGATTTTGTAGTTTTCTTAAAGAAGTTAGACATAGTGTTCTTAAAATCAAATATATTCTCTGACGATATAATTGTCACTGTAAATTCTGCAGTTTTGGCAGTGGATATCATTCCTCTGTATTCATTTGAAGTGTAGATTCTGTACTTCCTTCTGATTTTGCGTTTTGCTTTGCCAAACTTTTGGTCACACTACAAAAATGAGTAACCTCATTTAGGAAAGTAATGGTCGATTTTTTCAAAGTGACCCAAAGTAATCAAGGTAAGAAAGAATCTTACGAGTGTATTGTTCTGGTTTTGACCACTGCAGGCATCACTAAAGACATTCAGCTTTCTTATATAGGATCCATTTTCTGAATAGTCATTCATAGGAAACTGCAGACCTCATCATGTCCCAGTTTAGTCTCTCCCTCATAGTATGTGTAGAAGTTTCAGTATTTGATTTGAAATCATGTACACAAAATACATACATCCATAGTTTACGTAAGTAAAACATTTCTTGGATAGGCAGTTTTGGCAGGGGCATATTCTGCATGTAGTCGAAAACAAGTGCTCCTACATCATCCTTTTATTTACGTAATGCTAACACATCCTGCTGTTTTGCGTCAAATTTCTTGGCACGTCGCAAGTGAACCACTTTTTCTGCAATTGCCACACATTTAGCATTGTCATTCAGTGTTTGTGAATTAATTTTGGTTTTCATATCTTCACATGTTGAACAAACGTCCACCTGAGGTCTTCCAAATCTTTAGCGGTAATTTTAATGGAAGTACTTCCTGTAAAAGTTGTATTTGACGGTTGTAACAAGAGCAGGGCATTTAATCCAGAAGAGTTAATGCATCGTTTTTACAGTAAGGTCGGCATTCAAGTACTGGATAACTTTACTGCTGTAATGTGACTCTTTTAACAGGAATGATCTAATGTGGTTATCGATAATAAGGGTGACTTAATGTGGATGTGCCTTAGCACGGTTTTGATATACTGGTGACTTTCCTTCAGGATTAAGGGAAGTGAGACAAAATATCACTTAATTTTTGACAGTGTACAGAAAAGAGAAGGCCTCTTTCTTTACACACTTTACTTTTCTCTGTACCATTGAGCACAAAGTGAAAGTACGTACTGTCACATCGTTTAGGTGTGTCTTTTTTATAATGTCTTCGTGCTACAGAGGAATGTTCTATTAGACCCATAAGGAATGTATCATGCTCATTCTTTGGCCGACCATTGTACTATGAGCCTTAAATGAACTGCTTTTGTTCTAAAGTATAGTTCTGAGTGCAGTTACATTTACATGAACATTCTGCCTCCATGTTTGATTTAGCCGCCACAGTCTGATCAGGTGTAGTACTCATATAGGCCTCCTCACACAGAAGATGTACTTTTTGCATGGTATGCTTGTATAAATGAACATTATAAACTCCTTTTTTTCTCTTGCATGGCATTTCATATTCAGATTCCACTTCTGCATTGCTTTAGTCTCTACTTGACATTTTTACAAGCAGTACACAATGTGCTAAACTGCACCCAATATTATTACAAATGGTACTAAAGCTTAGCATATGATTGTCAGTGGACAGAACCAATTGGACGATGAGCTGCGATCTAGTGGTTCCTGCAAAAGTGTTCAGAAGGGAAGCATTGACGGGGTAGATGTGCTGCAATCTAGTGGTTCCTGCAAAAGTTTTAAGAAGGGAATGAATTCAGGAGTCATTCCTTTCTTCAAACTGTCACATAATTACCTTCCCTGTATCTCCGCAAAGATTTCTGCATTCATAACCTTCTTAACGCTGATGGATGACTTTACATCTCAATATAACGTTTAAGGAAAGACTCAATTTCCAATAGTTTGATGTTTATTCCGTTCTTAAAATTGGTGGTTCAATTACTTCTGAGGCTACATTTTTTCTCAGTTTGGAATACCAGAAGTGATGGTCTCAGATAATGCCAAGCAATTTATGTCTGTCAAATTTCAGGATTTTTGTGAAATTAATAAAATCAAACATTACTTTGGCACCATATCATCTGTAGACGAATGGGGCCACTGAAAATGCTGTTAAAAGTTTGAAACTGGGATTGTATAAAGCTTTACATACTAATGCAAAAAAAGAATCAATGGAAACCCTAGTGCATAGGTATTTATTTATAGAAACACCCCATTGGGTGACGGGACAGTCTCCAGCTCAATTAATGTTAAATTGTAAACTTAGGATGAGAATGGATATTCTTAAGCAAAAATTTCAGGCTCCCAGGTGAAGGGTAATTACCTTTAAAGTGGGTGATGTTGTTTATACTATGGATTATAGAGGTATTAAGCCTTTATGGAGGAAGGCGTCTGCTGTTGGTTTGTTAGAGTTTAAACACTTTAGTAAAAGTGCCCGGCGAGGAGTTACTTTGGCAAAGTTAATTGGTAGGGGAACAAGTAAGGGAAATTGGGAAGGAAATGAAGCGGGTGGTTCACGGCTGAATATTAAAGATCTTTTGTCAGACATTCCTTCTAATGTAACAGAGGACATGGCTGACATTGTAGAAAGAAGGTGTGACTGTCAGGACACACTTGAAGAAAGTAATGAGCCTTGAACACCTTTGTGTCCAGCAGGACCTGAAAGTTTAGGGAATTATGAGCCAAAAAGAAACGAGGTGGAGGGGTTATTGGCAAATAGACCACGAAGGGAAATTAAACTGTTTGAAAGATTACATTTTTAAACCAAGTGTATTATTTTAAGTTTATTATAATATTTTAGTGTAGATCTAAGGGGAGAAGTGTTTTAATGTATAATCTATGGAAATTTGTATGATATGGAACAAGTTGTGTTACATCAGTCTGGCTGATGGAGTGCAAGTATATACACCTGTGTGTGAGGAGATGATCATGAAGTTGGAGTGCAAAACAGCAAGTGTATCCATGAAGTTGTGGGTGTAATGTTAAATCTAAAATGTTATCTATTTTATACGTGTTTGTATTAGTCCAAGTCATCCTTTCTGAGGTTATAATAAAGGTGATCTGCACAATAGTTAGAATGTACTAAATGTTTTTTTTTGCATTTATTTCTGGGGTACAGTATGCCTTGTTTTCTACAAAACAATCCATGATTTTAACACAATCAGGCATTAGTGCACCTTAGTAACTTAATTCACAAATATTAAATTAATTTTGAATAACATTGTACAATAAAAAGTTTTTATTAAAAAAAAAAACACATACCACATGCAGGAATTATATGATTAATGGTTTTTAACTAGTTTATTACATTTTCTACTCTAAATGCATTTTATTCTTTGCTTTTTGGAGTTGGAAGCCCAGTAATGTGGACAGTTCTGTGCTAATTTAAGGTCAATAGTCTTCCAGTAGATGTTTAGAATTTGCATACGTTCAAAACATGTAGAATATTCTCAAATAGTAGAGAGACTGTGTCATTTTTAGATTTCACAAAAGTAATTGCTGGTCAAGCTGGGTGAAAAAAGTGTACATCACAGTCTCCCTCAGATTTATTCACTTTTCTTTCTTCGACTAGCCACCATCTTGAGTAATATATACATGCTATGGAGTTTCCTGCTTTAACATCAAATTACAAGTTTCCTGCAAGGATGGCCATCTGTACATCCTCAAAATCTTTCGAACTGGAAGTTGGGAAACAACGTATTTTGTTAGCACCCTCGAGGGGCAGGAAACATTTTTCCCTCGTGTGGAATCGCTTTAGAGTTTTTAAATCTCTCTTCCAAAAGGCATGTATTTATTTTTAACTTCATATTTACTTATGTTAAAAAAGTGATACCTGTTATGTTTGACATGCAAAAATTATACATGGCTTCAGGGTCCAGAATGTGGTTTGAAACTACTCTTTGGAGACAGATATTTGAAACAAGTCGTTGACAGTGCCAGCAATATCATCACAAGGATCTTTTCCATGTAAAGTGCTGAAAAAATGCCATTCTGCTTCTAGATGAAAGTCATTCTTGTGGTAGCAAAAATTAATAAAAAAATTTATTTTCTTACATTGTGAAGCAGCTCCATCAGAAAAATATATGATTTTATTTAATAATTTTAATCTCTGAAGCTAGGCATTTCTGAAAAGCATACACTTATTTTGTTGAATGTTCCATACAGTCACTTATTAAACAGAAGCACTTGTAAATCGGTGAATTTTCAGCTGAGTCTTTGTAGTAAATAACAAAGAGATGAAGTGTAGCTTGGTCATTCACCCAGTCAAAGCTTTGTACTTCATCTTGTACCACAAATGTAACATTTTCAGAAAAATCACATATCACTATACATTCTGAAAGTTCTATTTTTTCTTTTTTACATTTGAGGTATGCTGTTTGACTTTTTGAGGCAAAGTGATGATTTTTCAAAGTTATTATTTTGGTAATAAAGTCTTCAATGAATTCATTACATGGCTTGGTAACAGTGGCAGATCCAAAGAGTGGGCCCGAAGGGGCCGTCCCCCCCCCCCCCNTCTTGCGGTACTTAAGTTTAAATATTTTTTAAATCTTATCTGTAAATAATATTTTGTCACTGAGCTGAATAAAATGTATGTTCAGAAATATTTGTATCTCCCTTATGTATGTTTATTTGGGAAATGATATCTTAATATAAAATGCCACTGTAATGTAGCCACTCGGCACACACGTATGCTTTTGTGGCCTCAACAAACACGTGCAGTGAATTAGAACAGAGGGTAGAGACCTTGCCGCCCTCTAGTTGCTGCCAGTCTGCCCGCATTCCAGAGCCTCGTCTTCTTGAGCTCTGGACAGCAGTCCGTCAGTCTTGGCAGAGGGCGAGTTGAACCAAAAGTGTGGGAAATTCACAACCGTGCGACTAAACATACCAGTTGAAAATCAGTTTTAGAGTGACTCACTTGCGGTGAGATGAATTAAATCGATTATTTCAGAAACCCGTCAACTGCCAATTTTCTCTTTTTAAGAAAATTTAAAAAAACTCTTCTGAGATAATTGTATGATTTTTTTTCGTAGTTTGGAATTTTTTAAATATTAAGTACTTATTAAATAAAGGTTTTTCAATGAAATTTTTTTTTTCACTAAATCTGTTTTCATATAATAAAATAATAAAGGTTTTGCACTTGACGGGTTTTTGCAACAAACGACCTAATCACTTTTTTTTCTTTACTAAAACATAATGTTTTAAATGTTTTTTTGGATGATATTAAATAAAACCAACATTTTAAAAAAGAAAGACAGGTATTATTTTTAAAATTATGAATATTTACAATATGTTTATCGGTTTTTGTAGTCCTAATCGTCCTGGTCATTGATATTCACCACTCCGTCTGTGGTTGGCCATTCAAATATGGTGTCGTAGAACTCTTCATACCCCACGAGATAAGGTTGGAGCTTCTTTAGGTCGTTCATCTTTTTGTTGTTAATGGGTACCTAAAGAATACAACCCAGTTAGGCAAAGAAAATGCAAGCATATAATGTGAAAAAAAGTAAATACAGCAGAACTCTTATTACAACAGAAAAAATGTAATGCAATTTGGAAGATACACTACTAAGCTTACCTTCCCCAAAGGATAGGCCTTCACTGTTGGCAAATTTGGTGGATCTTTAGCCTTGAGCAGTGAGAANACATTTTAAAAAAGAAAGACAGGTATTATTTTTAAAATTATGAATATTTACAATATGTTTATCGGTTTTTGTAGTCATAATCGTCCTGGTCATTGATATTCACCACTCCGTCTGTGGTTGGCCATTCAAATATGGTGTCGTAGAACTCTTCATACCCCACGAGATAAGGTTGGAGCTTCTTTAGGTCGTTCATCTTTTTGTTGTTAATGGGTACCTAAAGAATACAGCCCAGTTAGGCAAAGAAAATGCAAGCATATAATGTGAAAAAAAGTAAATACAGCAGAACTCTTATTACAACAGAAAAAATGTAATGCAATTTGA